>PVKE010002355.1:0-84089 GCA_004027555.1 Craseonycteris thonglongyai | reverse complement strand
GAGGTGACAGCTGAGTAGCACTGCCGGCCCCAAGAAGTCGCTGCTCTGAACCGACTCCAGGGCCCCCAGTCATGGCCATGGCTTCTCCACCATCCCCCCGAATCTGAGGACGTGCCCGTGGACCCTGCCTCACCTCTCTGTGTCTGTCCTTCTCAGCTGCAGAGGAAGAGACCCAGAGCCCCACGGAGGTGGAGGAGACGCCCAGCCCCACGGAACCCAGCACGGAGGCCCCAGAGCCCCCCGAGGAGCCCGTCCTGGGGGCACTGACGGTCACAGGGTCCTCCCTGGACTCGCTGAGCCTCTCCTGGACCGTCCCCGAGGGCCACTTTGACTCCTTTACCATCCAGTACAAGGACAGGGACGGGCGGCCCCAGGTTGTGCGCATCGGGGGTGAGGAGAGCGAGGCCACCGTGCAGGGCCTGGAGCCGGGGCGCAAGTACAAGATGCACCTGTATGGCCTGTCCGAGGGGCGGCGCGTGGGCCCCGTGTCCACCGTGGGCCTGACCGGTGAGTGAGGGGCTGTCCCCGGCTTCCCTCTCCTCCCCTCCTGCTTTCTCCCTTGGAAATCAGATCTCCACACACATGGGCCTCTGTGCCTCTCGTCTTGCGTGTCTCATATGGTGCTCATGGTCCTTCCTCATCCACGAGCTGAGTGAGGCGTGGTGGGGACAGGTGTCATTGTCACGTGAGCTTGGGGCCTCTGCTCAAACATTTAAGCTTTCTTCTTTTTTCAAGATCTGGAACCTCTAACTACTGAATTGTTTAAATGTGGCTTCCTCGGGCTTCCTGACTGAGCATTTTAATGGTTCAGACTTGGCTGTGAAACCAGGTTCTCTGCATTTGAATCCTGTTTTGATTGTACCAATTCTGTGATTATCCTAGTGTTCCTTTTTAAATTAATTATTTACACTTTAAGATTTTCATGAAAAACATAGCTAACAATCAAGATGTTATTAGTTTCAGGGGCAGACCACAGTCAACATTTATACAAGTACACCTAGAGGAGTGGCCACCATTGTCAGTCCAGCGACCATCGGACACCATGCCGACCACGCCGTCACAATAGCACTGACTGTTCCCTATGCTGCTCGTTACAACCCCGTGACTCATTTGTTTTGTACCTAGAGATTTGGACCTCTTATTCCTTTTCACCGTTTTTGTCCTCTTTAATTTTTTAATTACAGTTGACATTCAATAGTATTTTATATTAATTTCAGCATAGTGGTTAGACATTTATATACTTTAAGAGATCCCCCTGACTAGTCTAGTGCCCACCTGGCACTATGTATAGTCATTACATTATTCACTATATTTCCTATGCTTTACATTACATTGCCATGGCTACTTCATGACAACCGATTTGTACTTCTTACCTCTACCTTTTTCACCCATCTCCCAACCCCCTCCCATCTGGCAGCCTTCAAAATGTGCTCGGTATCTATGAGTGTGTTTCTGTTTTGTTTACTTTGTTCTTTAGACTCCACATATAAGTGAGATCTCATTGCATCTGTCTTTCTCTGTCTGACATTTCCCTCAGCACAATGCCCTTCAGGTCTATCCATGCTGCCACACATGGCCAGAACCTTCCACGGCTGAGCAACATTCCACTGTGCCTATGCACCACCTCCTCTTTATCCATTCTTCCATCTGTGGACACCCAGGCTGCTTCCCGCTGATATTTCTTTTTTTTTTTTTTAAAGATTTATTTATTGTGTTTGACAGGGAGAGAGAGATACAGAGACAGAGAGAAGGGGGAGGGCCCAGAACAGTCTCCATAGTTGCACGTCATTGGTTTTTCCACATAGTTTCATTCCACAGGTGGGCATGGGGCTGCACAGGGCAGGAGCTGGGCTGGGGTCTCACCCCAGTGAGAACTTAACTGGGGCACTTCCTAGTTCAGCATATGGGTCCATACGGGCCGGGGCCGGGATTCGATCCGCAGTCCCCGGCGCTGCAAAGTGAGCGCCTAACCCACTGAGCCATCCCGGCTTCCCCTCTGCTGATGTTTCTTACCCTCTGTGTGTCACAGATCCCCACACGTGTGTGTTAATGATAATGGCACCTACTTCACATGTTGTTTGAGGACAGGCGCACTGCTGTGTGTGAGTGTTTGTACAATGTCTGGGACACATGAATCACATTAGAAGAGTTTGCTAAGAACATCTGTTTAGTAGCCTGGGGAAAGTACTGCCCCTCTGGCTCAGGGTCCTGCCATTGACCCCTCAGTCTCCTCTGCTGTGTTCCAGCGCCCGGTCCCACGGAGCCGCCAGTGACACCCCTCCTGGAGGAGCTAGCTGTGGCATCTGTGACCTCAGACACAGTGAGCCTGTCCTGGACGGTGGCCCAGGGCCTCTTCGACTCCTTCCTGATCCAGTACAGGGATGCGCAGGGGCAGCTCCAGGCAGTGCCCGTGGATGAAGACCTTCGCGAGGTCACCATCTCGGGTCTGATACCAGCCCGCAAGTACAAGTTCCTACTCTTTGGACTGAAGGATGGGAAAAGACATGGCCCACTTCCTGCTGAAGCAAAGACGTGTGAGTGAGGGCCAGACGCCACCTTAGCCTCTGGAGCCTTTTGATGGTCATTCACCCCCTTGTGGCGACAGTGGGAATTTCATTTTCTGTGCTTCACACTCCAGGCCCATTTATTTAATGGATCCAGTGAAATCCAGTCCTGAGCTCCCCCTTACTCCTCATTTCCATCCTTCTCCCTATTCCTTCTCTATCTCGAGGGGCACTCACTTTCTTCCCTAGCCCCCTGTTCCTCTGCCTCCCTTTCCCTGGCATGGGGCTTAGTCACCCCAACCCCAGCACCCAGAACCAGCCCCCAGAGCTCTGAGGAAGCTCTATCAGCTTCTATCACCATTCCTGTCACTCTCCATGTACCTCTCTCCTTTTCTAGTCCCAGACACAGAACCTCCTCCTCGCCTGGGGGAACTGAGAGTGACAGATGTCACCCCAGACTCCGTGGGCCTCTCCTGGACCGTCCCCCAGGGCAAATTCGACTCCTTCGTTGTCCAGTACAAGGACAGAGATGGGCAGCCCCAGGTGCTGCCTGGGGCCGCAGAGCAGCGCAAGGCCACCATCAGCGGCCTGGCGCCCAGCAGCAAGTACACGTTCCTGCTGTACGGGCTGGCAGGCAGGACGCGGCTGGGCCCCATCTCGGCTGACGGCACCACGGGTGAGCCGCAGCCCCACCTCCCGCCTGTCCAGAGCTGCCTCTCATCTGAGCCCCAGGCTGGCCCGTGGCCTGCCCACGCCGCTTATTCTTCTGCCCGCAGCCTTGGCATGCGCGTCATTCCACCAAAAGCGAACACGTGTGCAGTCCCTATTGCATGCCAGGCACTGTTCTGAGCATTTTACGCGCACGATTTCCTTCATTCACTGACTGGAAGTACAACAAGAACCCAGGCAGACATGTGTTCAAATTCTGATGACCGGCTGTGTGGCCGTGGACAGGCATTGGGCCTCAGTGTCCACACCTGCGTAATGGCTATGAATGGTGCCTTCTGGCACTGAGCACCTGCTCATGTCCTCCTCCCTTTGTCCCAACTCTGTGGGAAGAGGTAGAAAATATGGGAGGGTTAGGCTACAAGAAAGACTGGAAAACTCTAGTGTCATTCTGCCCATGACTCAGCCCCCCGAGGAAGGGGTGGAGGCAGGTCACTGACCTTTACCCCACTCCCTGGACCATGAATCACCCTGGCAGGACAAGGACGGGGCGATGGCCAGCTGGGCTCCAGGGCCCTGAGACTCCAAAATTCTCTTCCTGGAACCCTCATTGTAGGGAGTGCATGCAGCAGGCTCCTCCTCCAACCCCATCGGCCAGCGCCCTCCCTCGGCAGCTCCCTCCTGCGCTTGGCTCAGCCCTGGGTTCTCCCAGCTCTGCCCCTGGCTGCTCCCCCCACCCCTCCTCACCAGTTGCCCTGGTGCAGGGGTATTAGTGCAGGGCTGAGGAAGTGGATGGACAGAGAACAAGGGGCCATCTCCCCTCTGGGAGCCTGTCGCAGCTCCAGGCACTTCCCTGCTCAGGGGACTGGGGGTAAAGGGGCCACTGAGCCCCAGCCCAGCACCCCAGTCACCACTCTCTCATGAGGTCATCGTGTGCAGTTCCTTCCCCTGGTCCCATCGGGGCAGGAAAGAGTGTGGGCGGTGGTCTCTGGAGGAGCAGACTGGGCTCCCCACCCTTCTTCCCACAGGACAGGCCTAGAGTGCACCTGGCTGTCTCCTCAGGGGGCTGTCCTGAAGCCACACCTCGGTGACCCTGTCCTAGACCCGCACACCTCCCAGAAGTTGCCGGGGCTGAGGTGAAGGCAGCTCTTGACTAAGTTCCCTCCCCCACTCTCCCCACAGCTCCCCTGGAGAAGGAGCCGCAGCCCCCACCCCGCCTAGGGGAGCTGACCGTGACAGATGAGACTGCAGACTCCCTGCGCCTCTCGTGGACAGTGGCCCAGGGCCCCTTTGACGCCTTTGTGGTTCAGTACAGGGACTCAAACGGGCAGCCCCGGGCAGTGCCGGTGGCCGCAGACCAGCGGGAGGTCACCATAGAGGGCCTGGAGCCCCGCAGGAAGTACAAGTTTCTGCTCTATGGACTCCTGGCAGGACAGCGCCTAGGCCCCGTCTCTGTCCTGGGAGTGACAGGTGAGTGCGGGCTGTCCTGCGTGGCCCTGGCCAGCCGCCCGAAATGCGCGTGCTGGAGCCTTTGAGCTGAAGATGAAGGGACTGGTGGGGATGGGATGGGCAGGGCTGTGAGGAAACCTCCAGGGCCCAGGAAGAGGCGCAGCAGGCCGTTGCCACGGGGACCCAGGGGTCAGTCTAAAGCAGGAGCCAGGACAGGCAACAAGGAAAGACCCTGCTGTGCTGCTCCTCCGCGTCCCAACCCACACCTTGCCTCAGCGCTGCTGCTATGCGCTCTTACCCCACTGGGGCAGCTCATCTGTCTCGGAAGGTCGGCCTTGCCCAGATGGGGGCAAACCCCCTCCCATGAACGAGTCAGGAGCCTTCTCTCCAATGGAAAATGACTGGAAAGCAGAACAGCAAGGGGCCTGGAAACCAATGGAAGTGGCTGTGTAGCTGGGGTGGGCTCCTCCTCCAGAGGTCCCATCAGCCCCACGGGGCATGATGCACCCCTCGCTCCCCGCCGGCTCCAGCCTCAGCTCTTCTCAGTGGGGAGGACCCCGTGCCCAAACCCAGGGAGTGAGCGAGTTAGCCCGGCTCAGGCCGTCCGTGGGGAGGAGGGGAGCCGTGTGGGACGCAGGCACGGCAAGCGAGCCCACAGAGGAGTCGCGGGACCACAGTGCTGGCAGTGAGAGAGGCCCAGTGGTGGCAGCAGTCACTGCCAATGCAGGAATGTGGCAGATTCAAGAGAAGGGAGATGCTAGACGAGCCTCCGTTCCTCATCTCTCTACCTGGAGTCCTTGACCAGGACCTGTAAAGTCCCCACCTCAGCCTTGAGCCAGCTCAAAACCCACTGGCGGGCACGGTGGAGTGAAGAGGGCCCCACTGCGCACGCGCGCACATACTCAGCTTCTCCCTGGGCTTCTCCCTCACAGTCCCAGGAGACGACACGCCAGACCCCTGGCACAGTGCCACCGGGGCCCCTGAGCCCCCCGAAGGACCTCGCCTGGGGCAGCTGGCAGTGACTGACGGGACCCCCACCTCCCTGCGCCTCTCATGGACAGTGGCCCAGGGCCCCTTTGACTCCTTCGTGGTCCAGTTTTGGGACACAGACGGGCAGCCCCAGGCCCTGCTCGTGGGGGGCAACCAGGACGAGGTCCTCGTGTCAGGCCTGGAGCCCAGCACCCGCTACAAGTTCTTCCTCTACGGCCTCCGTGAAGGGAAGCGCCGGGGCCCTGTCGCGGCCGAGGGCACCACCGGTGAGGGCCCTGCATTGGATGGCGCCAGCCTCCAGTCTGGGTGCAGGGAGGGTGACAGGGTGCCCAGAGTGCTGACCTCTGGGAAAGGGCAGGGGGGATGCCCCATGGAGGGAGGAAGGGGGAGGTGAGCAGCCCTCGGCTCTACCCATATGTCTTGTCACTGTGGGTCCGCTGTGGGTTCCAGCCCTCATTAGGCCCATTTTACAGATGAGGAAATAGGGTCCAGGGTGGGGTGGCAGCAGGGACCTGTCCCAGGCCACCCTCTCTCCCATGCACCCTGTGCAGGGTCAGCTCCTGCAGGTCAGACCCCAGGGTACCCAGGGCCGCGCCTGTCCCAGCTGTCTGTGAGCGACGTGACCACCAGTTCTCTGCGGCTCCACTGGGAGGCGCCACCTGGGGCCTTCGACTCCTTCCTGCTCCGCTACGGGGTCCCCTGGCCGAGCACTCTGGAGCCGCATCCACGTCCCCTGCTGCAGCGGGAGCTGACCGTGCCAGGGACGCGGCACTCGGCCGTGCTCCGGGACCTGCGCCCCGGGACCCTGTACAGCCTTACGCTGTACGGGCTGCGCGGGCCCCACAAGGCCGACAGCATCCAGGGCACCGCCCGCACCCTCAGCCCAGGTAAGGCCACACACCAGGCACAGACGCACGTGCCCCACAGGGGGCGTCTTTTTCCTTCACAGGGTGGGAGTAATGCCTCAGGCAGACGGGAGGCTGGGCAGGGGTGGAGGGCTGGAAGACTCCACAGAGCAGCTTCCCCTTCTGAGTCGAGGGAAGGAGTGGGGTGAGCGCGTCTGGAGAAGGAGGGGCGGGAATCCTGGACAGGAACCCCCCTGCCCCGCGCCCTCACCATCATTGCCTGGCACACCCCTCCCCCCAGCGCTGGAGAGCCCCCGTGACCTCCAGTTCAGTGACATCGGGGAGACGTCCGCCAAGGTCAGCTGGATGCCACCACCGTCCAGAGTGGACAGCTTCAAAGTTTCCTACCAGCTGGCGGACGGAGGTGACGCCCTTTTGCCTGTGGTCTCGTTGGCTCTCATGTCTCCTGAGCCCTCCCCTCTGCCCGCCCCGCAGCTCGTCCTGGCCGCCCTGCACAACCTGCCTCGCCCACTGTGTTTTCAGGGGAGCCACAGAGCGTGCAGGTGGATGGCCGCACCCGGACCCAGGCACTCACGGGGCTGATCCCAGGTGCTCAGTACGAGGTGACCGTGGTCTCTGTCCGAGGCTTCGAGGAGAGTGAGCCTCTCACAGGCTTGCTCACCACGGGTGAGAGGGACTGGGACCCGGGCAGGGGCAGGGGACAGAGGAAGATGGTGGCTGGGAGGTGAGAGTGGGCAGAGAAGGGGCAGGGGTTTGGGAAGGTGAGGAGAGCAGTCGGGGACAGCGCTGAGCCCCCTCCCTTCTCCCAGTTCCGGATGGCCCCACCCAACTCCGGGCACTGAACCTGACGGAGGGAGCTGCCACGCTGCACTGGAAGCCCCCTCAGGCTCCTGTGGACACATACAGCGTCCAGGTCACAGCACCAGGGGGTGAGCAGGGATGAAGCCTCTGGAGGGGACTCGCTCAGGGTGGAGTAGACGGCAGGCTAGGTCCTGGCAGGGTGGGGATGGGCAGACGCTGACGCCCCCTCCCCCACTCGCAGCACCCCCTCTCCAGGCCTCTGCCCCGGGCAGCGCTGTGGAGTACCCCCTACATGGTCTCATGCTCCACACCAACTACACAGCCACCGTGCATGGCCTTCGGGGCCCCAACCTCACCTCTCCAGCCAGCATCACCTTCACCACAGGTACCTCCTGTGACGTGTGGGACAG
Source organism: Craseonycteris thonglongyai (assembly GCA_004027555.1). Taxonomy (NCBI): domain Eukaryota; kingdom Metazoa; phylum Chordata; class Mammalia; order Chiroptera; family Craseonycteridae; genus Craseonycteris; species Craseonycteris thonglongyai. The sequence continues at coordinate 76,403 of PVKE010002355.1, read as the reverse complement.
CGGGGCAGCGGAGGTGCTTGGAGCCAGAAGGGCCTCGTCTCCATATTCTCTTACTCTTCCCCTCCCAGGGCTTGAGGGTCCCAGGGACTTGGAGGCCAAGGAAGTGACCCCCCGCACGGCCCTGCTCACTTGGATTGAGCCCCAAATCCAGCCAACTGGCTACCTGCTCACCTGCGATACCCCTGATGAACAGACCCAGGTACCCCCCCTCCCCCCCTGCTGCCCCATGGGCCAGCTACCCTCCCTGGGTTCCAGGAGGAGCCGCCTCCTCCCCTGACCGGCCCCTTCTCTGTCCCACAGGAGATCCTGCTCCAAGGTGGGGTCACGTCTCACCGGCTCCTGGGCCTCTTTCCCTCCACCACCTACCGAGTGCAGCTCCGGGCCCTGTGGGGCCAGAGCCTCACACCTCCCATGTCCACCTCCTTCACCACAGGTACGTGGGTGCGGGACCTGAGGTTGGGGCTGAGTGGGCAGCAGGGGTGTAGCACCTGGGAGCAGGACTGGCCTCTCACGCTCCTCTCCCCAGGGGGCCTGAGGATCCCCTTCCCCCGGGACTGTGGGGAGGAGATGCAGAACGGGCCCAGCACCTCCAGGACCACCACCATCTTCCTCAACGGCAACCGCGAGCAGCCCCTGAACGTATTTTGTGACATGGAGACCGATGGGGGTGGCTGGCTGGTGAGTGGCAGGCAGGAGCCTGGGGCTGTGCCCAGGGCTGGGGCTGTGCCCCAGGAGCTGCAGATTGATGGTGCCCTGCCCATGTCCCAGGTGTTCCAGCGCCGCGTGGACGGACACACGGACTTCTGGAGGGACTGGGAGGACTACGCCCACGGCTTTGGGAACATCTCTGGGGAGTTCTGGCTGGGTCAGTGCCTCACAGGGATGGGGGTTCAGGGGAGGGAGGGGGGCCCTGCAGACACCAGGACCCCGATGAGAACCTGCTCCCCACCCCCCAGGCAACGAGGCCCTGCACAGCCTGACTGAAGCTGGGGACTACACCATGCGCGTGGACCTGCGGGCCAGGGACGAGGCCGTGTTCGCCCAATATGACTCCTTCCGGGTCGACTCGGCTGCCGACTACTACCGCCTCCACCTGGAGGGCTACCACGGCTCTGCAGGTGAGGGCGGGCCTGGCAGGGGGCGGGGCCTGGGAAGGGGCGGGGCGACCGGTACTTATCCCCACTCCCCCCAGGGGACTCGATGAGCTACCACAGCGGCAGTGTCTTCTCTGCCCGAGATCGAGACCCCAACAACTTGCTCATCTCCTGCGCTGTCTCCTACCGAGGGGCCTGGTGGTACAGGAACTGCCACTATGCCAACCTCAATGGACTCTACGGGAGCACAGTGGACCACCAGGTGAGGGGCCCAGACACAGCTCAGAGTGGGGGGGCCCTGCCTGGGTGTAAGACGCAGTGTGATGAGACACATGGCTGTGCCCCTTAGTGCCTCGAGGCCCTCATCTGTGAAATGGGACAATTCATGCCATCTCACCAAGGTGTCTTGAGGAGATGATTTATTAGATGGAAAGGGCCAGGTCAGGATTAAGCTTCGGTCCTTTGCAATCGAGGGCGATGAAGGCAGCAAGGAGGGAAGAAGGTTGCTTGATAGCTCCCCAAAGGGGCATGCGGGGAGCAGGTGGGATGTCTGCTTTGACTCAACCTCCTTCTCAGGGAGTAAGCTGGTACCACTGGAAGGGCTTTGATTTCTCCGTGCCCTTCACGGAAATGAAGCTGAGACCCAGAAGCTACCAGGCCCCCGCCTAGGGAGTCTGAGCCTCGGCTCACTTGTCCCGCCCAGCACTGAGGGGCCGCGAGGAGAGCACCGCCCAGCCAACCAGAGGAAGCCTTCTCCACCCGCGATCTCACACTATGTTTACAGGGGGGAGGGAAGGGGTTTGTGCGGGAGTAATAAACGGAAAAACTGAGGCCCGAGAGCGGCAGGCCCTCTGCGCGTCACTGGCGCCCGCCCAGGCCCGGGGCTGGGCTTGCCCGGGGCTGCAGGCGCACCTGGAACGGCGGCACGGTGAGGTTGACGCCGCAGCGGGGCTGGGGCTGCAGGGAGGGCAGCGCGCCGCCTGGCGGCAGCAGCGTGAAGGCCTGCAGCAGGCGCGCCAGCACCACGAACAGCTCCAGGCGCGCCAGCGGCTCGCCCAGGCACACGCGCGCCCCGCAGCCGAAGGCCAGCGCGCTGGGGCTGGCGCCGGGCGCCAGGAAGCGGTCTGTGGGGGGAGGACAGACCCGGGCTCAGTGGCCGCCGGGACCGGCTGCACGCCTCCCGCTCGCGGGCCTCCAGTCCCACCACGCACCTGGCCTGAACTCATGGGGCCGCTCCCAGACCGTCTCGTCCAGGTGCGCACCTTGGAGGTTGGGGATGACAACCGTGCCCTCGGGGATGTCATAACCGAAGATGCTGAGGGCGGGACGGAGTTAGAGGCCTGTCAGGACTCGGTCCCACTCCCCCCTGCCTGTCGGGCGTCACCTGCTGGGCCGCGTGGTGCGGTGCGGCAGGGCCAGGGGCACCACCGGCCGCAGACGCAGCACCTCCGCGATGGTGGCGTTCAGCAAGGGCAGCCGTGAGCGGTCCTTATACGGGACTCTGGAGCCCCCGGCTCCGGGGCCCAGCTCGCGGTCCAACTCCTCGTGCAGTCGCTGCTGAAACTGGGAAAAGGGGGCCAAGCCTGGCGTCGGGGCCCAGCCCGGAAACTAGCCCCCCGCAGCTGCCCAGCCCCCCCAGCCACGCCCCGGAGCCTTTGTGCCCATCAGGAGAGGTCCCTGTCCCGGACCGCGTGCAGCCTGCGTGAGGGTGAAGGGACAGGCCGCCAGGACGGAGCCTTTACCCGCCCCCAGCACGCACCTCAGGGTGGTGAAGCAAGAACGCCACAGCCCAGGACAGGGTGGTCGAGGTAGTCTCCGTGCCGCCGATGAAAAGGTCCACCACAGACATATGCACGTGCCCTTCCAGGAGCCCTCCGGGGCCCTCTTCCCCTCTAGACTTCCCCAGCCCCTGGAGCATGTAGTCCATCATGTCCCTCCAGCGGCCTGCCACCATGCTCTCCTGGGGACAGAAGAGGGCCCGCCTGAGTGCCTGACTGGGGGCAGGGGTCTGGGGGTGGCAGCAGGCCCAGGGCTGGTGGGATGCCAAAGAATCTGCCTCGCTCTGGGGCAGCGGCATTGCCGGCCATGGGCTGAGGGGGCCCGGGCCCCGCGTAGTGCCCACCTTGTGCCGCCTCAGCTGCTTCTCAACAATGTGGTCTCTGTTCTCCATGGCCTGCTTCAGCCTCCAGAGGCCTGGGGTGGGAAAGAACTGGGGCAGGGAGCCAGACAGCGTTGCTGCTGGGAAGGAAGGAGGCCGCCCCCCACCCAGCCCTCCTTGAAGGATCCAGGGGTGTCTGGGCTCCACCTCTCACCCTGAGAAAGGGGATGATGTCCAACATTTGGATGGACCAGTGGTCCCAGGTTTTCATCAGGTCCTGGACGCAGTCATGAAAGGCATGTACCAAGGTGTCCTCCTGCCAGACAAGGAGGGAAGCCTTTCAGCTCAGGACAAGGGGAGGGTCAAGGAAGGGCGCAGGTCTGGGCCCCAGCACACATGGGGGTGAGAGGGCCTCACTGACCTTGTCTCCAAAGGTGAGAGAGCAGATGATACTGCAGGTGAGGAAAGAGAATTCCTTCTGGATGGCCACAGGGGCGCCGGCCCGGGCTCTCATGCGCTGTGGAGAAAGCGCATGACCTGAGCAGGCCAGGACAGCTGGGAGAGGGGAAGCTGACCTGGGGGGACTGTGGGCTCCGACCTCACCTCACAGAACTCTTGGGCCAGTTGCTCCACAAGGGGCTCCATGGAGCTACGGACGCCCAGAAGCAGGGCAGAGCGTGTGAGTCTCTTGTGGGCCTTCCAGAGCGGGGAATAGTCCCCAAGCGAGAGGTCCTGGTCGTGCTGGGACACCAGCTTGTCTGTGAGTAGGGGTGGGGGGATCGAACTGACCCAGGGAGCTTTGGCCTGACATTCCCCGCCTCCCTCAGCCCAGGGCCTCTCCACTTCTTACATGATGGAGTCCGGGGTCTGCCAGCGAAGTCCACCCACTTCCTGACCATGGCCTCCTCAATTGTCCTCTTGGAGTTCAGCACCACCACGTCTAGGAGAGTGAAGCATGTCAGTAGTGCAAGCATGCCACCTCCCACTGCAGGGGGGCTGGGCAGGGAGCAGGCACTCACCTTGCAGCCCAAGGCGGAGTCTGTAGACAGGCCCAACTCGCTGAGCCAGGTCCAGCAAGTAGATGGGGAGGTTGGGCTGCCGCAGGTGCAAGAAGCCGGGGACCAGAGGTGGCAGGTGTAGGCTCCTCAGCTTCCACTGGGCCCACAGCAGGCGGACCCCAGCCAGCAAGGCCAGCAGCAGCAGCCCAAGGAGCAGCATGGCCAGAGACGCATGCGGAGGCCCTGGCCCAGCCACTTATAGCCCTCAAGGTCCCACCATCCATCTTGCTGCTCCGGCTGTTCTGGGGCCTCCCTGGACTCCCCTCAGGCCCCTGCCCACTGTCCCGCCCACAGGAATAACACATTCTTGGAACAGCACCAGGCCCGTTGGCCTTGAGTCCCCAATTCAAAGGACCGGCCTTTCTTTCATCCATCAAGAAGAAAGGAAGGAAAGCTCAACCTTGACCTTTCTCCCACAGCCAGCATTAGTTTTGTGGCCCCACAGCAACCAGGCAGGAAAATGCACCCACTCTCTGGCCTGAGCTCTCCCACTACCACCCACCTTGGACCAGCTTACTGGGCAGAGCTTGTCTCCGAGAGGAAAGGTGGTCCCTGCCCCATGTGCCTTCCAGGGCCGCCTGAAGAGCAGATGAGACGAGAGATCTGTGTTATTGTAACTCACAGATGGGTGACCACGTGGCCTGGGCTGCCTGTGGCACCTCACTCTGTACCTGTAGTCCCTGTCATCGTTATCGGTGTCCTGCCCCACTTCACTCTCAAAAGCTGAAGGTGAAGAACTATATGGTCCCCATTTGGAGCTCTTACCATGTACCTAAAGCTTTTTGGTTGCAAGGAAAGGAGACCAACTTGAGCTTGAGCTAAAAAGAATTGTTCTACAAACAGGAACGTCTCACTAACCTGGGAGCAGGACAGGGGACCTTCCTGAAAGGCCAGGGACAGGCAGCAGGGAACGCCCAGGCTGTTTCCTCACCCTGCATCCCTCCCTCCACTTCCCCTGCAGTTCTGGCCTCTGTCCTCTCTGCAGTCCAGAGGCTGATATGCCCAGGAGGACTGCCTTTGGGAGCAGGTCCAGCCTGAGGACAACGGGCTTCCCAGCAACTGAACGTGCCCACCTCCTGTGATTCCATCGTCCCCAGGAAGAAACTCAATAGCCAAAGCTAGGGTCAGAGGTCCAGCCCTCTCCTGGGAGCTGTAGCCACAAGAGGTGGAGCCCCACTGGACCACTTTGATGGGTGAGGCAACAGTTGAGGGGTTTAGGGAGGGCCTTGGGGAGAGGTCATGCTACAGAGGGTGGCAGGGCTCAGTGAGAGTTAGGGCCCCCTGGGGGTTGGAGGCTTGGAGGTGACCTGAGACTCATGCCATCCCTCAATTCCCATCCCAGACCCGGTGAACTGACCCCAGCACCCAGGAATGGGGGACGGGGGTCCTTCTCCCATCAGAGCTTGACCCAGAACACAGGCTGTGCTGCTGGAGGCCGGAATTGAGGTCCTGGCTGTGCCACCCACGAGCTGGAAGCAGTAACTGCGGGGGTCCTGGCAGGGGAGCTCCCGCTCCACCTGGGCCCACAGGCCGGGCTTCAGGGCTTGGGCAACACCAGCTGACCCCATGCCCAGGCCATGTCTCGCCACAACTGCAGCTGAAGCCCCACTCTTGTCAATGGGTTTATGCGCCCAGCATGCTGACTGGCTTTGGGAAGCGAGAGCTGATGAGCAAGCACAGGGCCACATAAACCACAGCCCTAGGAGGCCCCCGAGATACTGGGAAAGATCGGCACTTCTCAGAGCTGCCTGCAGTAAGAGGGGACAGCTTCCATAGGAGTGACCGGAATGCTGCCTGCCTGTGACTCCAGCCCCATCTCCTCTACCCACCCCAAATCCAAATCCCAGACGCGGTGAGTCACACACAAGGCCCCCAGATGTTCTGTGCAGCCCCAGCCTTGGGCTTTTCATATTCTTTCTTCTGCTACAAATGCCCTCGTTTACCCCACTCCCTTTGCCAGACTCCCCAGCCTTCAGAACCCAACTTAAGATGTCACCTCCAGGAAGCCCTCCCAGTCCATTTCCACATTCTCCTAGACTGGGTCAGATGCCCTAACTATGTGCCCACAGGACCGCAGCTCCCCATCACTCTGTTCACAGTGGGGGAGGGGGCTGGCACATAGGGCGTGGGGAGAGTTCCACGAATTTGTTGGATGATTGAATGGCAGATTGTGGGCTCCAAATGGATTTCTTGGTCAGCCCTGAAGGACCAAGGGGTGCCACTAAATGGTGGGGAGCGAGGCAGGTGGTGGGAGTTGACCCTGGTAGAACACAGTCTCTTCAGAGTATTAACAAATATAGCGCAGGCAGCCTTTTGGCTTGTTTCAAATCAGTACCGGGAAGAAGAGGTCATCAGATCTGGAGATTACGCAATTCTGGGAACATGACCACATACTGCTGATAACAAGGTCAAGTGTCAGCAGGCTTTCAACAGACCCGGTCTCAGCTAAAAGTAATGGACCCCAGAACTGGCTATAGCAGCACAGAGGAACACGGGGGGCCAGCCACCGCTCAGAAGGCAGAGCCGAGGTGTGAGCTGGGCACGGCCCTGCCTGAGGCTGCAGTCCCTGGCCACACAGGGCAGTGTGCTACCCGTGGGCACAGCGCGAGGGAGGCCTTGGGTGGACGCTGGATCCTCAGGGTGAAGGCTGTTGAGTCACAAGTCTGCTCGGGGTGGTCCTATGATGGACCAAACTCCAATGAGTCACCTGGGAGGGGTGAGGCAGAGCTGGACACCCCAAGGGTAAGTCAGGCTCTGAGAGCCTGACATGCAAACCCTGGCCAGGGGGCCCGAGACCCAGAAGGCGTGGTAGAGACGCCGCACTCAGTCCTGGAGACAGACACTGGCGCTTTGCTCCAAAGGCCTTTATTGAGCCCCTGGCCCTGCCATGGGGCTACATTCAGGGCACTGGGCGCACACAAGCCAGGCTGAGCTCCAGGGCAGGAGGCGGCAGCCCTCACACCTGGCACCCCTGGGTGCTGTACTCCTGCAGGAAGTCATGGAGCTGGACACAGGCTGCCCGCAGGCGGGTTGTCTGGCACAGGCGTTTCGAGGACATCTCCTCGACCCAGCTGTTCGAGTCCAGCAGGTATTGGGGGCTGCAGGGGCAAAGAGCAGTCAGCGGGGCTCAGGAGGAAGGCGGATTGGACAGGACAGTACGAGGCGCCTGGCGTCTGAGGGGCAGGGCCGCCGCATGCTGGGCATGGGGCTTCCTCATAAGGTGTGAAGAGAGAAGGCCACCCAGGGACCCAGAGAACTCACTGTCCCTTGAGGTCACGGGTAGCCCCATCCAGACCCATGATCAAATATTCTTTCCCAGGTTCCAAGCGAAGACGGCAAGAGGCTCGAACCAGGAAGTTTCGGGTCTGACCAGCAGTGGCCTGAGTGTCCTTGGCTGAGGGGACAAGGTGCACAAAACTTGTCAGAGGGAACAAGAAAGTGCAGGGATGAGTGTAAGGCCAGGGGCTCGGCAGACAGCCTCTCACCGAACCCTGCTACCCTAACAGGGACAAGCCCAGAGCTCTAAGAGGCTGAGGAGGTCTAAGCTCAGACTCTTCTGAATTTTTACTCTTCTAGGCAGACAGGCCCCAGACCTCAGCCTCAGCATCCCTCCACCCCAGGCCCCGCCACCCGGCGGCCTCCCATCTCCCTCATACTGAAGTGCAGGACTTGGGTGATGCTGGTCTCAAAGAGGCGGAAAGCAGCTCTGGTGTCCTCTCGGAGAACCTTAACCTGGAAGCCTGTGAGGGGGTGGAGAAGGAAGGGAAGGTGAGCTACCCCAAGGCTGAGAGGGCGGGAGAGGGGGTCAGAGCCAAGAGGCTGTGTGGGGGCCTGTGAGAGGGGCAGGGACAAGCAAAGAAACCCTGAGGGTGTGTCAGGCCCAGGGCCACGGGAGGACTGACCGTAGTCCACCCGGGGGTAGTAGCAGGCGAACTTCATCCGGTAGCCGTCCTCCTCCACCAGCCCCCGCTCCAGGGCCCGGCGCTGACGGGGACACTTCCCTGAAGGCAAGGGCCTGATGAGACAAGGCCAGCCCAGCCCGGCCCCCTCCCCAGCCCAGCCCCGGCGCAGCCTCACCCTCAGCACACTGGCAGACGTCAGCAGAGCACAAGGTAGACAGGAGTTTGCTCTTAGTTGGTGCCCCGTAGAACACAGAACACTTGTGCTCTGGAGCAAAGCAGGAATCAGAGTGAGGGCAAGTGCCCCCCTCTGCCTCCCAGTCCTGTGGGGCCACAGGACTCCCCTGCCACCCTCTACTGCCCTGTTCCCGATGTCCCACATGGGGACACCTGTCCCAGACCCCCTGAGTGTCCCTGTAGTGCTCACCAGGGTTGTAGTAGTCGTAGAGGGCCGCGCTGGCCGGCTGCACCAGCCCCACAGCCACCTCCTGCACAGCTGCGAAGCCCACGCACTCCCGAGAGGTGGGGACCTGGCACGGGGTGGGGTGGGGTGTCAGGGACCACTCCCTGCGCCCTAGAGGCCACTAGCTCACTGCATTTCCTTGGCCTGCCTCTGCTTCCCCTGTGTCCTTCACATTTGGTTACCTTCCGGCCATCAGAACTCTCAAAACTGCTCCCAAGGTCTCTGCTGACCTCAGTGCCCAGATGGTGACTTCATCCGTCTCAGGTCCCCAGGCCCCTCCGCAGTCCCACATCATGAGCACATTCTCTAGGAAACTCTCCCTAAGCTCAGGACCATCCCTGCTTCTGACCGGCTTGGTCCTGACACCCTCTGGTCTTCCTCTCCAGAGGCTCTGGCCCTTGCTCCTCCTCCTGCGCTCCCTGCTTTCACCAAGCCTTTCCAGGCCGATGATTCCCACCCCAAACTTTCGGTCCTGTTCCTTCATTAGCATTTGTATAGGATGTATAAATTCTCCAAATTCACTCAGCCTGCCCTCCAAAGCTCACTCACCCTCCTGACAGCCTCTCACTGATACCACTGGGGCCACCCTTAACTGCCACAACCTCAGGGCAGGCGCTGTCCCACTGCCCATCCTCTGTGACCCTGCGCTCATGCCCACACCGGTCCAGGCCAGCCCGGGCCCTACTGGTTTCCCTCCTCAGCTGGGCTGCTGCACAGTCAGCTCCCTGCCCGGAAATCTGCCTGGCTCCCCGTTTTCCATGTGTTACCAGACTCCCTGCCTGGCTTCTCAGGCTGATAGGGTCTGGCCCCCTTTGCACGTACAGGGCAGGGGGTCCTCCTGGACCCACACATTCCTAGCTAATGGTGTTGCTGTATTAACATGCCTTTTTCACATTTTCTCCAAGCAGTTCTATTTAGTAAATGTTCAAAAATTGTTTGAGGGCCATTAGAGGGCTGATAACTCTTATTTTTAGCCAAATAAGGCCACAAAAAGCCAGAAACAACTCATCCATGACCAACATGACTTCCTAAAAGAAAATACACTTTAATATCAAAATGAAAATAACTAGAAATGTCAATTAAAAAAAAAAGCGAATCCTCAAGTTGAATAAATTCAGCTTTATGAAAGACTTGCTCCCAAGCCCTCTCCTGCTGGCTGGCATGGCCCTCCGAGTGCCTTAGGGGCTCAGCCACTGCCCACCCGCAGGCAGCATGGCCTCCCTGGGGCCTCCTGTGACCTGCGCTGCCTCCCTGCTCACGTGGCATGCCCGCTCTGGGAGCACTGGCTGCTGACAGTACCTCCTGGGAAACCCCACAGTCCATGCTCAGTACCCCAGGGCCACCCGTGCCCTGCCGTGTCGCCGCCCCTGCTCACCGAGTCAAAGTACAGCAGGACGTGGGGCCCCTCGGTCTCAAAGTGACTCACGTAATGGTCAGAGAGGGAGGTCAGCTGTGAAGAAGGGGAGAGGGTCATGGGGAGGTGGCCTTGGACACTGCACGTGACAAGGCTCAGCAGCAGGGCGCTGTAGGGACGGGCCAGGGCTCCTGAGGGCAGGAGGAGGGCCGCTACCACACCTTCTCCAGGTCAGCCCGCAGGGCGTGGAAGCCGCTCAGGAGGGTGATGTCAGCAATGGCCATGCCCGACAGCCCCACCTTGCCGTTTCGCCTGCAGAAAGACGTGCCCTGTGGTCGGGGTCCCGCCTGTGCCACGGGCAGCCGCCCTGCCCCGCCCCCGCCCCATCCTGCTCCCCCTGCCCCCCCATCCACCCCCCTGCCCCAGGCCTGGCCAAGTGGGCTCACCAGATGCACACAGTGTACTGCACTCTGGACTCCTGCTCCTCAGCCACCTTGGGAGCCTCCCTTCTGCGGCGGCTCCTCCGCCCCTCAAACAGCTGCAGGGGTGTCACAGGCTGGGGAAGGGCCCCCGGGTCGTCCCCGGCTGGCAGTTCGAGGTCCCCATAGTCCCCGTAGTCCTCATAGTCCTCGTTGGCTTCCACTGTGTGGAGATGGCACTGTGACTCACTGTGACTTGGTCCCTGGCACCAGCCGCCGGAGGGCCCCGGGGCCTCCGACCCCAACACTCACTTGTGTACTCGACGTGGCCCTTGACTGTCACCTCAATCTGAAGATCCTGGCAGGTAGTGTTTTTCATATCCAGGACATTGTAGGTACGAAGGACCTGGCTCAGCAAAGGGTATGGAGAGAGCACGGGACGGTTGGGGCCACAGCTAAGGGCAGCTTGAGGGTTTGCTTTTGTTTTTATTGGGCTAAGGGATTTGAGCCTTTGGTGCTATGCCATCCCCTTCCTGGCCAGGGTGTTGGGTTAGACCAGGGGTGTCCAACCTGTTGACTTCCCTGAGCCACAATGAAAGAAGAATTGTCTTGAGCCACATGTGAAATACACTAACATTAACAATAGCTGATGAGCTAAAAAAAAAAAAAAAAAAAAGTCGCAAAATAATCTCATAATGTTTTAAGAAAGTTTACGAATTTGTGTTCGGCCACATTCAAAGCCGTCCTGGACCTCACGCAGCCCACAGGCCACGGGTTGGACACACTTGGGTTAGACAGTGAGATGGGGGGTGGCAGGGGCCTGCCCTTGGGGCCCGTAGTCCACATGCCGCCTCGAGGGAGCCCTGTGGAATGTCCAGAAAAGGCTTCTGGCTGAAGCTCAAGGAGGAGAACGAGTTTGCTGTGATACAGGCAGCAGCAGGACCTTCAAGGAAGACCGGATCTGTGTAGGTGAGATCTGTCTGGCCGGGGAGGTGGGTGGGACCCAACTGTATGTGGAAGACTCTGGAAGCTAACCTGACTCGTGTTCTCAGGTCAGTGTCCCTGCACTATGGACGGTGGGTCAGCGGGATCAGATGTGTTTTAAGACTGCTAGCCCAGCGTCCAAGAAACAAGTGACATCAGGGGAGCAGAGGAGGAGTTCCTGGGGCCATAAGAGGGACTTGGGAGGGAACACTAAGATGGCCTCCAGAGTAGCAGCTGGGCTCCTGAGGGAATGGGCTCTGTCAGCCAGACAAGAGGACAGAAGGGGGTTGTGACACCGTCTGAGGCACTGTGGAGCATGTGGGGCCTGTGTCTCAGGAGAGGCCTGGGTTGAAGTACATGAGCCATCAGCACTGGGGATGGGGGTAAAGGAAACGACAGATGCCCGGAGAGGGTGCAGACCAGAGTGAGGGGAGAACGCCCGGTGCAGCACGGGGAACGCCAACCCTGCGCCGTCTTCCTCCTTCTGACTATGAGCTCTGCCCACAGGTCTCCCACTCAAGCCCTGGGTCTTCCCTTCTGAGCACAGGTGCCCAGTGCAGCCGGCTCCTACCTTCAAGGTTCCTTTGCTGTTTCCTCCCACCTTCACATCAATCTTGCTGCCCAGAGAGAACTTTCAGGAACAGAAAAGGAAAAGAGATGTTAGAAGGGCACAGAAGGGAATACTGTTTGTTGCTCCAACTTACCTCCTCCCTAAAAATGTCCCCGGAAAAGCCGGGATGGCTCAGCGGGTTAAGCGCTCACTTTGAAGCCCTGGGGACCAAGGATTGAATCCCGGCTCCGGTCCAGGTGGACCCACATGCTGAACTGGGGTGTGCTTCCTGAATGCAGTGAGGCCCCCAGTTCAGTTAAAAAAATAAAAAAATACCCTCCTCCTCATCCAGCCTCACATTTCCACAAAGTTTACACCATCGTGGGTACTGTCTTGCTATAGCTTCCAAAAACCCTGTTGGGTAGAGCCTGCATCTATTATTTGCAGATGAGGAAGATGAAGCTCAGAGGTAGATGACTTTCTCCAGGTCACACAACCAGTAAGACTCTCCGCAAAGATATCAGGAAGATGTGCTCGGGATTCCAATGTGGGGAGCATGGGGGGAGGGGCATCTGGCCTGGCCACAGCAAGCCCAAGTGTCATGGCAACCCAGGGAAGAGTGCGGTTCACCTGCAGCTCCTCCTCTAGCCCCTTAGTCTGTTGGTTGTTCAGCTGTAGAACGTGGGATTTGAAGCCATTGCGGCCCCTGGAGCTGAGGGTCACATTGAGCCCCTTCTCGTCAGTGGTGTGGGAAGCGATCCAGTAGGCAGACAGGGCATCCAGGGCGATCACAGTGTCCTGGGGTGGTTGGAACAGGACTCAGGCATGTGGTCTCAGGCCCACTGAGCCCTGCACCCCAGGGCAGCCCCTACCTGGGTGCTGCGGAATCCCCCCCGGAAGCTGCCCTGGTGGGTGAGCCAGGCTGCAGTCTGGTCAGCCATCTCCGCCTTGCCCTCCCGAAGCAGTAGGTGCAGCAGGCTGTAGGCTGTGCTTTCGACCCAGAGGGCCGGGGCCTGGGGCACAGGGTCTGCCGGGCTGCGAGGAGCCGAGGTGGGCGACACCACATTGCTCTGAGAACTGGCGACTGTGCCCCAGTACAGGTGATCTGGAAGTGGAGGGAGATTCACCAGTGAACAGGGGAGAATCCTAGTCTCCTGGCCCCTTGACGGCCCCTTGACGCTCCCTGTGAAGCTCTCCTGACTCTGCATGTCATACCTGCTGATGCTTTCTTTCCTCCTTGGGGAGTTTGTTCAGCTTTTCCCTTTGTGCACACTCACGGGTCCCAATGTCCCCCATGCCCCAGGCTCAGTGCCAGGAACCCCCTCAACTCTCACCACCTGTCTCTTGGGCCATGGCCATGAGGTTGTTGTGGGCAACGTCCTGCAGGTCCTCAGGGGCGTTGGTCAACGTCAGCGTGTAGGCCGTGATGGCGGCTGCGTGGGCACCCAGGAGCCCAGAACTTGCTTTTGCCCCCAAGAATGAGTTAGCTTTTGAGATGGAAGTTTCCTAAGAGAAAGTGAGGAGGAAGTTCTGGGGGCTGGACACCTGGGCTCCTGGGAAGAAAAGGGGAGAGCTGGGGCCAGCCGAGGGCAGACACACGGGCGCCCTTACCACTCTCTGCTTCAAGTGCTCTGCATTCTTATCCTGGAACACGGCCAGCCCATGATGGAGGGCGATGACCACAAAGGCCGTCAGTGCCACCGTCTCGTCATTTCCTACCAAGCCCCCCTGGTTGGTGGGGGAGAAAAGATGTCAACCAGGAGGCACAAGGCAGGAGAGCCCCCCGTGCTCCTCCACCCAGTCCCCTGGCCCCACACCTGCATGTCCCTGTGGATAACTGGACAGGGGTCCTGGAATGAGCCATCAGCCTGCTGCTGGGACAGGAGCCACCTGGCGGTCTCCTGCAGCTTTTCAGGTGAGCCGCCCACCTGTTCCTGGGCCAAACTAAGGACCTTCAGCACAAAGGCCGTGAGCCTAGGGCAGGAAGGGACAGCCAGAGATAAAGACTGGTCCCTACAGGCACAGCCCACTCCCCCAGGCACCTGGCTCTGCCCCCAGCAGCCCTGGCACCTCTCAGAGACGCAGAACCACTCTCCCAACCTCACCAGGTGCTGCTGTCCCGATGTAACCATGCTCCGTAGGAACCATCTGTTTTACGAAACTGCTGGATCCGCATGTAGCCTTGGGAAGAAAGGCGGCTGCTGAGGCTGCTGAGGTGACACTCGCTCTCCCACTATTTGTGCCCAAGGCCATGCTCCCATACCCAACCCATCGGGTACCCCCTTGCCCCTGCTGGCCACCTGGGCTATCCACCTTCCATGAATTCCCTCTCCCGGACCCTGCTCCTGCTGCCCCTGCACCCAGAACCTTTCTGGATCAGATCCATAGCATGGTCCTTGGTCTCTGGGGGCAGTTTGCTCCACTGCTCTGTCTTGTCCAGGTAGCGGGAAGCAGCCAGTGTCGGAGCCAAGAGGACCATGGTTTGTTCCCCGCAGCCCTGTGGAACCCTCAGGAGGGAGGTCAGGCCACCTGGTGACAAGGCCCCCTCAGAGCCCAAAGTGTCCAGTGGATCTGAGGCTACAGGGGAAGGAGATGGTTAAGGATGTAGAAAGCAAGTCTGGGGGCCCTGGGCCAGAGGGTCATGGGGTCGTGGGATCAAACAGGGGTCCACAGATTTCAGATGAATCTGAGGATGGCCATTAGGGAGGGACTGGGGGACATTCCCACCTGTGACACTGACAAAGCTGTTAAAGTCTCCATCAGGGATAATATTGGGATCCGAGTTGCCAGGAATTTCCAAGGTCCGGCCTCGGTGGTCTGGGGAGATGGGGGAAGTTGTCATTCTGTCCTGATGTCCACATCTCCCGCCACCTACAAGCCCCTTAGGACACCGATGGCAGCGGGTAACTCACCCAGGGGGTTAAGTTCATAAACCAGCTCCTCCATGTGGATGGCCCCTTCCCTCTGTCTCAGGGAAAACAGAGCTGTGAGCTCACAGGGGAACTACAGCTGCCCCGCGCCCCACCCCAGGGCAGACTCCTAGGATGTGTTTGAACTTCAGAGCCGAGTTGGATCAGAATTACAGATGGTGTAAACTATCTAATTGTTACCAACCAATGTAACCTCATCAAATTTAACAATAAATTAAAAAAAGAAAAAAAGGAAAAAAAAAGAATTATAGATGATGCAAACTGACCAGGGTGTGAGGTCTGGGTGTGGAGCCTCCGGCCTGGCCAGCAGAGAGAGTACTGGGGGTGGGGATAAATCTGGGGGCCTGGGGACCTGGATTCAGGGGCGCTCCACTCACCTCAATGTTTAGAACCTTAGACACTGCATCCCCTACAAGGAAGTCTGAGGACCCTCGAGCCACCACCTTCAGGGACATAGCAGCAGCCGCCGTGGGCACCACAGAGAAGCCAACGGGCCGGGCAGAGCCTGCAGGAACCAGCACCTGCTGGGCCAGCCCTCCGCCACCAGCCAGGCACAGCCCCTCCACCGGGGACACATGGACGCTTATCTGGGGGCAGGAAGATGCGGATGGCCAGAACCCGGCCCAGTCAGGTCTGTACCCCTCACTCTTCCCGCGGCCCCCCACCCCCTACTCCCTACCCCTCCATGCCCCCTGCCCCACCCCAGCCCCAACACATAGGCCCCCACAGGGCCTTACAGTCAGGTTTTTTTCCAGGTAGTTGTAAAGAACAGGCCGCAGCTCCAGCTGCTCAAAGCGGCGAACAGAGACAGGCAGGCGGAGGTGCAGGTGGAATTCTCGGAACACTCGGAGCCGGATGGGTGTGGCCACACACAGGCCTGACAGAGGGAGGGGCGTGGGAAAGGAGTCCCACCAGGGAGGGACAGGGGGTGACCCGTCTCTACCCCCACCTGCCCCTGCTCTCTAGTGCAGAATTCCCCAGATCTCTGTACCCCTTTCCTTGCAGTAAGAGCAAAGGACTGAGAAGGGAGCTGGAGCCCAGGGGGAATGGAGGCCGGGCAGGGCCACCTCACCTGTGCTTTTGGACAGGCTCACGCCATGGACCTCCCATGTGGTCAGCGAGTCAGGGAGTAGCTGTGACAATCTGGCAGAAAAGGTGAGAAGCTCTGTCACATCCTGGACTAACCCCAAACACTGCCCAGGGACGAGGCCAGGCCCACACATGCCCTCACTGGAGGAAGCGGTCCACTGTGGTCACTCTCCAGAGCCAGTTCTCTGGGAAGAAGCTTCGCACAGGAATGTCATCTTCATCCATCAGCTCCTCCTCCTGCAGGATCTCCAGAGCTGGGGACCATGGTGCAGGGGAATGAGGGGGCCATTCTGCCCTGCCAGGTGCCCCGGCTTGTCCCCAGCCCACCCAGTCCCTCACCTCGGGCAAGGCCCACCTGGCCCCTGTCACGGGACTTCTTGCGCAGGTCTTCAGCGAACTGGCAACAGGACAGGAAGGGCTCCCGGCAGGCCAGCTGCTGCACACGGGCCACCCGCTGCTCACAGGAGCGTGTCATCGGAAGCCGTGTCAGCCCATCCTGGCAGCAGCGCCTGGCTACTGGGGACGTATACTGGCCCACTACAGGGCCAGGGGAGGGTGAGCAAGGGGGCAAAAGGGGATACACCTCATCCCCCACCCTGACTCTACATACACAACTCATCCTGAGAGACCAGCAACTCAAGAAAAACCAATGGGGAGCCTCTTGCCCACCCACCGTCAACCCCAGAACTTGGCTCTCTGGCCCTGAATGCCACATAGTGGCGCCCTCAGGAGCAGTGGAGCCCAGAAGTAGACGCTTCTCGGGCCAAGTAGAGAGCTTCGTAGGTGCCCACAACTCACACTTCTCACTAACTGCCTTTTGGAAGTTCACATTTCTCTTTTTCCGGGTAGTCTTCTTGGGACAGCTCAGACCTGGTAGAGAGCAGCCAAGCTCTAGGGTGTGTGGCCTCCGCCCGCTCCTCCCTGCCCCTCTTCCCGGGCCCAGCCCTTCCTGCACCACCCCCTTACCCCTCAGATCCCTCTTCCTCCCTTGTCCTTCTACCACCCACCCCAGTTCCTCCTCTGATCTCACTCTTTCTGGCTGAGGTCAATTGTTTTCCATCAGAAAAGGCCAGACCAGCTGTCTCGAACACCTGAAGGGCACTGTCCCCACCCCCAGGACCACAGCCAAGGTCATAGCTGTTCATAACTTCAAACACCTGGCAAGAAAAGGCAAGGATGTTGCAGAGACAAGAGTGGCTGAGGGGCAGGATCAGCTATGGATGAGAGGGCAGGGATGGACAAATATGACAGACAGTGGGGAAATAGACCAGGGAGGCCAAGGCTTGTGGGAAGACGGGGAGGAGCGGGTGGGCAACATGAGTGACATCCAGACCCAGACCCAGGGCTCAGGGCAGCAGGAGAATAAGTCACAGAGGGTGAGGGATGGCTGGGGAGAGGGTCTAGACGGACCTTGCGCATGTCAAGGGGCTTATGAGACCCGCTGCCCACAGCGTACAGAGCCGTGTCCACAGCACCCAGGGCCACCAGAGCTGGAGAATCTGTTTGCAGGTGAAGCTTTATTAAGTCCCCAGGTCGATAATCCTTGCGACCATTCACATTCAGCTCCAGCTGGAAGAGGCAGGAGGTGGGGGCAGTCAGACTGGGAAGAGCTTCTGGTTTCTTTTCTCTTATCCCCCAAACACACATGCGCACACACATGCACACACATGCTGTCTCTCCCAGCACAGTTACCTTGCCCTCACACGTCCCGGCCTGAATGTCCACTCGCAGGGAGTTGGCCACTGGGAGCCCCTTGTGATAGTAGAAGGCCACAAAGTAGAAGGAGGGTGCCAGCTGATGATCCACAAACACGGAGACTGAGGTCACAGCCTTCCTGGGCTCTTGATTCACAGACACAATCTGGCCTCGGGACAGGATCTGGGCGAGAGCGGTTCCCTCTTTACTGCACATCTCTACCCTGCGGGCTCTTTCCTGCCTGTGCCCCTCCCTCCCTGCACCCTGCCCTTCTCTACAACCCAGCTTATGCACACCATGTAGTAGTAATGAGAGAAGCTGGCCCCACTGATGCCCACAGCACGCAGGTTCAGGTTGAGAGTGTCCCCAACACGTGGGGGTTGAGGATTGAGCCGCTCAATGGACAAAAACCCAGCAGTTCCTGAGGGTGGGGCTCTCACAGACAGCTTGGCTGTGGCTGGATAGGGGGAGCCTGCAGAGACCTGGAGAGAGGGGCAGGGGGACAGTGTCAATGGCAAGGACCCAGGCACCCAGCTTGTCTCCACAGCCAGGGCCATGGGTACTCGGGAGCCCAGCCTGCCCTTCATTCCCTCCCCAAGCTCTATGGTGAGTCAATCCTACCAAGAGATGCACTTCTGAGGTGGTCTGAGGGACAATGATGGGAACAACGACTTGGCCACTCCCATCTGTGTTTTGTTCGAAGTTCTGTGTTTGAGAAGCAGATTGAGAAGACAACGTGGCAGAGACTTTGACAGGAATGCGTGAGGCTGGGGAGCCCGACATGTCTCGGACCAGTGCCTAGGTGAGTGGAGAAACAGCAGGTAAAAGAAGGTGGCCAGAGGCCTTGGGCCTCCTGACCAAGCTCCACCTCCACCCCATGACCCCTCCGCCTCCAGAAGAAACCTGCAACACAAAGGGGGCCCCAGGCACAAGGTGTTGCTTGGTGTGGCTAAGATCCAAAGAGAAGGGAGAGGACACAAAACGCCAGGATGTAAGCTCTGCCTCCTCCATTTCTCCGCCTGAAAGACACAGGAGTGGGGGGAGGTGCAGGGGGGAGGCCCAGGAAGAGCAGCAGGAGAGCATGGGGAGCAGCTCCGTGCTTCCTGCCCGGCACACAGAGAGCTCCTTGGGGCACAGGCCATCTCCCGTCCACTCTCTGGGCTGAGGCCAGCATAGGACCCAGTCACAGACAGTGCACAATGTGTGTGCTGGACAGATGGACAGGTACACAGTGGATGGATGGACAGGTAGATCGATGGACAGGTAGGTGGGCAGATAGACAGCTGGGTGGGTGGGTAGATGGATGGGTGGATGGATAGATAGGTGGGTAGGTGGATGGATGCATGGACAGGTGAGCAGGTGAATGGATGGACAGACCGACAGATGGATGGATGGATGGATGGATGGATGGATGGATGGATGGATGGATGGATGGACGGACGGACGGACAGTCAAACTAATGGATGGATGAACAGACAGATGGATAGACAGACGGACAAATGATAGATGCATGGGTGAATGGATGGACAGAGATGGATGGATGGATGGATGGACAGACAATGGACGGTTGGATGGATAAATGGATGGACGGACGGACAGATGAATGGATGGATAGTTGGATGGATGGATGGATGGATGGATGGATGGATGGATGGATGGATGGATGGATGGATAGGCGAAAAAAAGTAAACTGAGATGGGGAAGGTACTGCTTCCTCAGAAACCACCCAGAAGTAAAGTTGGAGAGACAGACTTCTGGGTCTTTCCTAGCTTTGGGTCCCAGATGAGGGTAGGAGAGTGGGGAGTGTGGTCAGTGCTGGAGAACTGGGTCAGCTCAGAGGTCAGTGGCAAGAGTCTGGGGTTATCATCTGGGAAGCTACTCACCTGGAGACTCAATGATGGCTGCTGCCACATAGAGGCGCAGCCCTGGGAGGTCAGTAAGATGCATGTTAAGCTTCTCCAGGGCACCCTGAACCTTATCCTTGGAGAGGGAAATGTGGCACTGGCCATCAACCAGCTAGGGCAAAGAAGAAAACAGGACCCAGAGTGAGACTTGAGTCTCCCACCTCACCTCTTCTCCTGCCTCACCCTCCTCACCTCTCCCATACATCTTCCACCTCCTTCCTACCTTGGACTGATTCTCCAGCCCCCGAAGGAAAGTCTTGTCACCATTCTCATCCAGGAGTCCAAAGCGCACATATGCCACCCCCTGCACTGGCTTCCCATAGATGTACCTGCCACCATGGAGAGGTTGGGTAAGAGAGTGGGCCAAGGGCTGACAGTCTGGGCAGGAGGGGGCCTGGGGTGAGGGAAGGAAGCAGGCACATCAGTACTAAAAGGGGAGCCCTGGTTGCAGGGCCCAGACTTACCTGGCCTGGATGTCTAACTGGATCTCATCAAAAACGCCGGCTGCTGACAGAATGTAGGGCTTCTCAGGGATGATCTTCACCTCAAAGTTGGGAAGGACTGACCCGGGACAAAGGGACAGGCTGGTGAGACTCCAGTGGAAGTACCCTTTAAAGATCCCCCTCCCCTGAGGACAGTGGCACCCGCATCTCCCTGCCCCTGCCCTGCTCCCACCTCTCCTTCTACCCCTCACTCCCTTCAGGAAAGGAGCTGCTTGTCCCTTGTGTCTCCAGCTCTCACCATATTTCTTCACCTCAAATTGGGTGCTGCTGTTGGATTCCAGGCCATCTGAGAATCGGGCTGAGATCGTCCAAGTCCCTGGCCTGAAGAAAGACAAGGGAGGGAGGGAGGGGCTCAGTGCCCCGTGCAAGAGGGCCTCGGAGAGCCAGCAGCCTGGCTCCCTGAGAGAGGGCTGTGGAGGTACATTGGAGGCTCACAGGAGTGCAGGATCAGGCTCTGTGTATTAGAGTGGAGAGCAGCGGGGAATGGGAGTTGTGTGGGGGTGCTCACTGTGAGATGTCTGGGATCACAAAGTCATCCTGGAAGATGGATGAGGAAGCATGCACCTCCTTCTTCCGCACACGGAGGCCCTGGGAGTTCTGTGATGGGAAGAAAAGTGGTCACAGGTGGGAGGTCAGATCAGTGATTCTAGCTGATAAGGAAGGTCAGAGGTCAGGAACTCACCTCTACTGTGACCGTGAGGGTGTCAGTGGACGGGCGCATCTTTTGATCCAGAGCAAAGACCCGGTACCGAACTAGGAGTGGAAGGTGAGAGAGGTAAACAGGAGTTCATGAGCAAAGGGAGGGTGGACCCTGGCCCTCTACCCTTCCAAGGAGATGGGGACAAATGGCAGCTAAGCAGCCTTCTGTGTGGCACTTTCAGTTTAGCTCACAGGGTTGGGAGGCAGTTAAAGGAGAGGCCGTGGGGCCGACACGTACCCCGCTGGCCAGGGTTATAAATAGGCTGGTCAGTCTGCAGAAAGAGGTGCCCCCGGCGAGAGGAGAAGAGCAGGTTGACACCCTGAATTTCCACCCCTTTGGACAGAACACTCTTCAGCGATGGTGACTGGGCCACCAGCTGGACCTCGGGGCCTCTTCGGAGGCTTGTGAGGCCACAGCTCTCTGCACTTTGCATGAGTGTCTGGCAGGAGAGAGAGGAAAAGGGGGCAGGTCAGAGACAGAGCAGAGGAAAAAGCCAGAGACACAGGGACAGAAATAGGGAAGGACACCTTGGGTGGAGGCCAGTGAACAGACAGACATTTACAGAAGACAGAGAGGACAGAGTTGGGGGGGGGGGGGCTAAGCATAAGCAGGAGGGAGTGGCGTTCAGTTACCTGGACGCTGAGGAGAATGAAGTCTTTTTCTGAGGTGAGGGTGAAGCCCACCTTTGGGGAGCAGGGGATGTTAATGTTAGACGGGTTCCTCAGGAACACTGATCCTTTCACTACCTGTCCCCGGGGGGCATCCTGGAGCTGCAGGCCCACGGACAGGGGGACTCCTAGGTGAACCACAGAAGGAGAAAACAGGAGCAGCCTGGGGGAACAGACAAGGTCAGCAGTCACCTCTGGCCTCCATTCAGCCTCTCTACCTGTGGCTCCTGAATCAGCACCCCCACCCCACCCCCAGCCCTGTCCCCACCCAGGTACCACAGCACCCTGCCTGCAGGACCTGGGCTCCTGCAGAGACAAGGCAAAGAAGCTGGACGCCCACATCAGGCCCCAGAGGAGCCTCATGGCTGGAGGACCCAAGAGGGATCAGACCCGTCCGTCTGTCTGTCTGCTCCTTTCTGGTCAACCTCTGGCTTAGAGCAGATTTGAGTCTGGAGTTTGCTCCTCCCCTGGCCCAGCTAAGCTGGGAAACCATGTGACCGTCAAGAAATGCAACTGGCCCCAAGCCCAGTGTTGGGGGTTGGGGGAACACCCTGGACACTTGGGTCTCTGAAGGAATCTGAAATTATGGCCCAGATAAATCCTGCCCCTCCCTGTTAACCCCTCTCATCCCAGTGGCCTGGGCACCTCCCATACTGGGCCTATCTAGGTGCAGGTGTGTGTGTAGTCACACTCAGTGTATGTGGGCGTAGCACATGGTTGGAGACACAGGGCTTCTTTATCAAGGCCCTAACGAAACAAGATACTAAGACATGGGTCTCTTACTATATAACCCCCACAAAAAACTGAACTACACATGGCCTTTGCTTTCTGCAGGCCATGCAGAAATCCCGTGGTATAGACCAGGTATACCCTTACCAGCCCCTGGAGAGAACTGACCTCAAACATTTCTTTTCCTCTCTGAACAATGAAGCAAAGCTCAAGCCCAAGCCACTCTTGGGCTTGAACTCTGCTCCCAAATGAGGTGCCACACATCAAACAAAACACACCAGGAAACAGTACTAGCAGAAGTACTTTATTTGGCAGCTTCAGCCCAACACACAGTGAAGAGAACCCTACCTGCCCTTGGCAGCCTCCCCAGAAACCCCACCTTCCTCATGCCATGGCCTTGGCAATTTCTGGATCCATGTTCACAGAAGGGCAGAGAAGTGCTGCCCAAACCTCCCCAACTGGATCGGGTCCCAAGCAAACAGCCACAGTCACCGCTGACCCTTTGCATGGTCACAAGCCCAATGCTCATCCTGGCCCCAAGCATTCCCAAGGTGACCCTATCTCAGCCACCACTGGGCAACAATCCTGGGCCCCTTGCCCCACTCTGGGGAGGTGTGCAACGATGAGTAGAATCCTCACGTCTCTGGCAGGCGCAGGAGGGTTCCGGAAGTGGTGGAGACACTACGCAAGAGAAGGACATGGCTGGAGCCAGACACACGGGCCCAAGCAAGGTCTAGGTTCTAGGATAGGGTGACCAGACGTCCTGCTTTTGGTGGGACAGTCCCGATTTTTGGAAAGAATGCACGACAAGCTAGGGAACGGCGGGAGATAGACCAAATTTTTAATCAAGAACCCCCTCCCCCCCGGTCAATGGTGCCCCGCTTTACCAATGTTAAAATCTGGTCACGTTACTCTAGGGTGAACTCAGAACTTGGCTGGGGACATTCCCAGGCTTCAGAGGAGAGAGGAGCTGGGTTCCTCAGTGAATGAAGACAGGGTGAGGAGGAAACCCAACCTTGGGTCACTGCTCTGTCAACTGCCAGAGGCCGGGGCAACACTCACCAGTCCACCAGCTGGGCCCCAATGAGGTCATGCACGTGGTAGGCGAGACCGAGTCGCACTGCGGCAGGAGCCCGCCGGCCCAACAGCTCTGAAAGGAGTAGCTCCTGGTACTTAGCCTTCCGGACCATGCCGAGGACAGCCTGGCGACCTGAAGGAGACAAGGCACAGGAGCGGGGAAAAGTGGGGTCTGCAAGCCAGAGGAGCCACCCAGAGGTATCCTCAGAGGGCTGGGGCTTCAGCTGCAGACAGGATACCTTTCACAAAACACTTAATGAATCTCCCAGCTCCAGGCACAGCCAGCCACCAGCTGCCAGCATCTCGGACAGTGAGGACTCCAGCATTCACCAGCTGCCTAGGTGGGTGAGAAGCCAGGAGAGATGAGGCCTTGGCTCTGAGAGTCCGCTCTCCTCCCACCCACTGATGTTTGGACAGTTTCCAGAAACATGGGCACCCTTGCAAAGGGGCTGGATGAGATGTCCCCTTCTCCCCACCAGGTGGTCTCTGCCCACACCCGGCTGCTCAACCCATGCCCTGGCTGATACCATCCACCTACCTGAGTGCCCACCTCCACTCATTCTTTTCCTGCTATTACTTGTTCGCTAAAACCGCTTTCAGAAGCCCTCCCTGACCACATGCCCTGTGGTTTGCCCAGTCTCTTTTCTGTGTTCCTGCCACAGACCTCACCACGGCCCCTCCCACATCTTAAAAGTTCATTTGAGTGCTTTCACATATACCACGGGTCTTAAAGCAGGGAGCCTGAGCCAGATACAGCCCCTCAGTTGGTATTTTTATTTGGCCCTTGCCTGGTGGTGGTTTTTTTTTAACATGAGTAATTCAGGGGCATAACAGTTCCTACCATTCTTTACTCTCTTAGTCTCACCATGATTCAGAGAAGGCATTTATGGTTCCTGTCAGGCCTCTATATGCATTCGATTAGCTACCCAGATCTCCTGAATTTCAGTCCAGGGCTCTTTCCAAGGCCTCCTCTCATAGGGGAGGAATACAAATTTAGGTCATTTGACTAAAAATCAGAGTCAGCCTTTTTGGTAGGTCCAGCAAAAGGAAAAGGACAAGGCTGCATGGGAGGGAGGGAGGGAGGGACGTGCCAGATGCCTGATTTGGTTGGTTCCCCCAAGTCTCACGTGATCTCTGTGTCCCTGAAGCCAAAGGTCTGTGTCATTTGGTCCTGCTGGAAGCTAAGGTCTCCACAGGCTGGAAGCACTGAAGCCAGAAACTTTTGCACTGCCCCGGCATAGGATCGGCCATCGCAGGCCTTGAGGACCTGGAACCAGAGATGAGAGACATGGTCTGTGCCTCGCTCACCCTCCAGTGACCTCCTTACCCAGAACAACCTTTCTTTGCACATGGGAGGCAGATTCCCTGGTGCTTAGGCCCTTCCACCTCTCATACTTTTCCTCCTCCTCTCCTTATATTACTACTAACCAGAGCCCTCTGTGAGATGTGAGGTAAGGAAACTGTCTCTTTTCTTTTTATTTCCCTTTCCCAATTCCCCTGCTTGCCCACCCCCACCCTGACGACACACACACAGGTACACGCACTCTGGTCCTGTAGTCCTCAGTGAAGATAATTCCATGGGCATCCAAGTCAAAGCCTAGCTGGATGATTCTGACCTCTCCCTGCTCCTGAAGTGCTTTCTGTCTCCAGGAAGATAGGAATGAGAATAGGATGTCAGGGTAAGATGCTTTGCTCTACTCAGGGCACTTTGGGGCAAGGGATTTCATTTGCCCACATTGGGGAGTTTTTCTCTAAGTAAAGGAAAAACTGTGGGGAGAGTCAGGTGGATCACCAAATAGTCTTTTCCAATAAGATACCCACCCTCTAACCCATCCACCTCATCTGTTGTCTGTCAAACAATCAATATATATTTTCTAAGATTAATCATATGCCAGACATTAAGAAAAAATAGTGATTAAGACATGGGCCCTGCTCTCAAGGAATTCAGTCTAGATTTGGGGTAAGAGAGAGGAATATGGGATAAAATATTTAAAACAAAAATCAACCAGAACCATTGTAATACAGCAAGAACCAACCCACCTGCTGAAAATTAATTAAAATGCTCAATAAAATATTAATTAAATTAATTACAATTGTTAAGCATTAAAGAGCTCATAGATAATAAGGAACTACCAGACTAATAAAATATCTAAGTGAACACATGAATTCATTGACGTAATTGGGACATGGGAGGACATTTGACAATTTAAAAAAATCTGTCTAGCAGTTCAAAACTAACTGGGCACACAAGGAAACAAAATAAAAAACAAACAAACAGACAATAGAAATCGACCCAAAAAGACATGTTATCATGGAATTCAAAAACAGATTATTAATAAAATATGTTTATAAGGGGATGCCAGGATAGCTCAGCAGGTTGAGTGCTTGCCGGCAATCGGTCCCAGCCCCAGCCCATGCGAACCCCATATGTTGAACTGAGGTGCAACTGTGACCCCCAGGATGAAGGCAAAGGTTCTCTCCTCCCATCAGTTCCTGCCCCCAGTTTGGTTCCTGCCCCATGTGGCCTCAAATCCAACTGTGCAAAATGAAACTATGCCTCAACTAATGATGTACAACTATGGAGATTGCTCTGAGCCCTCCCCCTTTCTCTCTCACCTTCTCGCAAAAAAAAATAAAACAAATCTTAAAAAAAAAAAAAGAGGGAAGCCGGGATGGCTCAGCAGGTTAAGTGCTTGCTTTGCAGCTCCAGGGACCATTGAATCCCAGTCCTGGCCCATGCAGACCCATATGCTGAACTGGGGTGTGCTTCCCATGCAGGAGGCCCCCAGTTTGGATCTCACCTCCCCCACATTTGGCCCTGGTTCAAGGAGGTGTGCCTCCCATGTGGGAGGCCCCCAGCCCAGTTCCCACCCTGTGTGGCCCCTGCCCACCTGGAACAAAAACATGTTGAAAACTGATGACATACAACTGTGGAGACTGCTCTGGGCTTTCCCCCTTCTCTCTGTCTCTGTCAAAAACAGTAAAATAAATCTTTAAAGAAAAAAAAGGGGGAAGCCGGGACGGCTCAGTGGGTTAGCACTTGTCTTACAGCCCCGGGGACCAAGGATCAAATTCCAACCCCCATCCATGTAGACCCATATGCTGCACTGTGGGTGTGCTTCCCACGTGGGAGGCCCCCAGTTTGGTTCTCGCCCCCCCTCCATTTGGCCCCTGGCTTGCGGGGGGCATGCCTCCCATGCGGGAGGCCCCCAGCCCAGTCCCTGCCCTGTGCAGCCCCCTCCCACCTATGTGAAATGAAACCATGTTGAAAACTGATGACATAAAACTATGGAGACTGCTCTGGGCCCTCCCCCTTCTCTCTCTCTGTCACAAACAATAAAATAAATCTTTAAAAAAAAAGAGGAGAAAAATTAATGGAAAAATAGTAAAATAAACCCAACAGTAGAGGAGAAACAGAATAGAAAACATGCATATGAGAAAGCAACAAAGCTCTAATTAACATTGATAAACCACTGGTGAAACTGACCAAGAAAGAGAAACCTAGAAAAAGCACAGGTAACCAATACAAAGAATGAAAAAAGAGGTCCTCACTAAAAATTCTACAAACAATAAGATTACAGTGATGCCTTGGAATTCGAACTTAATCCATCCCAGAACACTGTTTGAGTTCCAAACGTTTGAGTTCCAAGATGAGTGGGCATTAGGATAAAGCTATGGACCATACAATCAATACATCCCACACAAACAATGTGTTGGCATTCAGATTCCAAAGCAGCATTCGGATTCCAAGCAAAATTTGCTTGATATTTTCGTTCGGATTCCAAGTTGTTCAAGTTTGGGGCATTCGGATTCCAAGGTATTGCTGTATAAACTTTTTGGTTTTTTTGTTTGTTTTTTATTTATTTTTACTGTTTTTGACAGAGAGAGAGATACAGAGACAGAGAGAAGGGGGAGGGCCCAGAACAGTCTTCATAGTTGTACATCATCAGCTTTTCCACATAGTTTTATTCCACAGGTGGGTGCGGGGCTGCACAGGACAGGAACTGGGCTGGGGTCTCACCCCCAGTGAGAACCGAACTGGGATCACTCCCTAGTTCAGCATATGGGTCCACACGGGCAGGGGCCGGGATTCGATCCTCGGTCCCCGGGACTGCAAAGTGAGCACTTAACCCACTGAGTCATCCTGGCTTCCCCTGTATAAACTTTATACTAATAAATTTGAAAATTTAGATGAAAATTTTATACTAATGCATTTGAAAATTTAGACAAAATTGACAAATTCCTAGAAAAATACAATTTCTTTCACAAGAATGGACAAAATAGGATAGATCCACAAAACAGAAACCTATGCAAATGAACTAACTATAGCTACAATGCAACAACTTGGAAGAATCTCAAAAACATTCATCTAATAAAATAAATACATACAGTATGTTTTGTTTATATCAAGTTCAAAAGTTGGTAAAACTAAGCTGTGTTGTTTATGGATAGACAGAGATAGTATAAGGAAAACCAAAAAAATGATTATCATACCAGTCAGGATAATAGTTAGCTCCTAGGGACAGAAAGCATTTTAATCACAGAATGATGTATGTGGCATGTGAGCTTCTACATTCTGACTTAGGCAGTGATTAAATGGGTATTGATTGGCTTTGCAAATATTCTTTAAATTGTGGTGTGCATGCTTATATTTCTTTTTATGCCAATTTTTAAAGCTTTTTTAAAAATGTAGGTTAATAAAGGGTGTCCCAAAATTACTTCTTGCGTGAATTTTGGGACACCCTTTACCAGTAGATTTTTTAATTTGTTGTTTTTTAACAACAAATAGTGTGTGAGGAGTGGGTCTACCTGACTTGCTTTCTCATGAAATTGGAGCTATCTCCATCTTGCTGGTCTTCCCTCTCCTTCCTGACAGATTACCGCAGTAACCTTCTTCCTGCTAAACACAATGGATAGATTTAGGATATTATTTTTCTTGACCTCTTCATATACCACTACCCTGAATCACAGGTTCTAACATCACCAGAACTCTTCCTGGTTCCCTCCAACTCTGGTAATTCCTTCTCGGACTTTCAGATTCCTTTTCCTCTCCTTTCCCTTTACATCAGTGGATTTCAAATTTTAAGGCATAATACAAATCACTTGGAGCAGTAGTTTTAAAAATGTAGATTCCCAGGTCCTGATCCAAGAGAGATTAATTCCTTAGCCTCAGTGAGTCCCAGGAACCTGTATTTTTGAAGCAGCAGTCCAGGTAATTCTGATGGTGGTAGAACTCAGGACATACTCTGAGAAACACTGCCTTAAATGTTGGCATCTCCCAGCACTGCATTTGGCCCTATAATATTTAATAGCAAACCTGAGGTTCTTAACCTTGGGTCTCAGAGGATCTGTGAAACATCCTCCCCCCAAAATTGTACATGTTCTTTGTATGTATGTGGCATACATGCATTTCTTCTGGAAAGAGAGCCATAACTTTCACTATTTCCTGAAGTTTGTAAAAAATCATTCCTCTACTCACTCTTCTTACCTGATCTCACCCACATCCACAAACTGAACCACTACTCACATCTTGATAACTTCCAGTTCTTTACCACAATTCTCTCCAAACCTTCATATCCAGCTGTCTACTACACATTTGCCTTTGGATGTTCCACAAGCACCTCCAAAATTAGACAAATAATTTCTGCCCCAATCAACTCAATGTTCTCCCCCTATATTCACTCCACCAACCACTCCACCTGTCATCCAGAAAATCTGATGTAACTTGGATTCCTGCCTCTTCCCACATCCCTCACCTTCCCCAAGCCTCTCCTCCCTACTGCATCACCATAATTTAGGCCAGCTCTCAATAGCTTTCTAATAGATCTCACTGCCTCATCTCACTACTTCCAAGCCACCCAACAAACGCTTTCCCCTCCTGTTTAATTCCACAAACAATAAAATGCTCTACCAGCTCAACACCTTCAGTGTAAAACGGAAACATTGATGCGCAAGACCTGTTGTAATCTGACATCTGCCTGCATTACCAGTGCTGCAGGCACTAACCATGTCCAATGACTCAGTTTTCCCAAAAGCTTCGCTCTTCCACCTCCACGATTTGGCATGCTCCCTACTGCCTGAGGGTCTTTTAATAGGATCTATAGCACTCTCTGTGGCACCGCTGTGCCTGGCCCAGAAAGTCCCAACGTTGGCTGAATGGCGGGATGGTTGGCGGACCGACTGAAGGTCCGAGTGCTGCTTGGATCTGTGGCTCTGACGCCCCTCACCAGCTGCCGGTCAGCTGCCGTCCGGTCGGGCACGAGGCTGTACACCTGGCTCCTGAGCGCGATGGGTGGCAGCGCATCTTCGAACAGGCCTCGCGGGAACAGCTGCACCAGCTCGGCAACTGCCGCGCGCGCCGACCCTGGGTGGAGAGAGTGGTCACTCGGCTGCGAACTGGGGTGAGGGGGCGAACGGCTATGGGTGCGCCGTTCTCCCAGTATCTAGGGTGACGGAAGGCGAGGCCACTTGGGCTGAGGTCTTGAACATCGCCCCGGGGTTGCCGTGGTTACCTGCCTCGCCCCTCAAAGGATCTGCCCCTGCCTGCCCCCGTTCCCGCCGCCTCTTCAGCCCCAGGGTGTCCGGGCCCAGGTGCTGCCGCTTCCGGCTCATGTCCGGGGGGCCTCGTGGGGCCCGGCAAGGAATAGGTGTTGAGGAAGAGAGCACGAAAATGGAAACTTCCGGCGCGGCGCAGTGACGTCATCGGAGACCAGTCAGCTCCGAGCAAATTGAACGACGTGGTGACGAAAGCGTCCGTTCGTCCTCTCTCGGGCCTTGGCTGGGAGAGGCGGCTCGGATGCTGGCTGCAGCTCCGCCCGGGAGGGCAAAGGCCTCGCAGCCAACGCTACTTGGCTGCCTCCGGGAGCTCTCACGTCCCGGACACCTGGCGGTGCCGCGGGGCGCCGGGGGCCACGTTCCCACGTTGAGATCGACGTCCAAGTGCAGAGCGGGCCGCCCCACCCCCACCCCCCAGGGATATGCCAGCCGCGGTCGCTGAATGACTGCGTCACTGAGAGCGGAAAAGCACCCTGGTATCCCACTTCTGGTGTGCCTGCCGTGACGTCATAGCCCTGCAGAGGTGGAAGTTGAGGTTGGTGAAATCAGAGGTACCCAGATCCTTGATCTGAGCCCACATACCCTTCTTAAACCTCACTGCCTTGGGAAGATGGGGCGGGGATGGGGCAAGTCAAGGGGAAAGGCCATGGGTGCACCTGGCCATGCTTGTTTGACCGGCTGGAGCCTGCATGTTTCAAGGCCTGAGTCTGGCCATCAGGAAGCTCGCTTAGTTCTGACCCAGAGTCCCCCTTTTCCAGTCCTCTTTTGTAAAAGGGGGACGAACTTTGCCTCCACCTCTCAGGACCTCATGGAGCCCAGAGGGACCAAGAGAGGAGCTGGGAAGATAGAAATAGCTGCGCCTCCGGATAAACTCTCCCACGCAGCACCGTCACTGCCCACAGACTCTGCCCTCTACTCTGGGCCCTTTCCTTTCTACCGGCGCCCTTCCCAACTGGGCTGCTTCTCCCTGGATGCCCAACGCCAGTACCATGGAGATGCCCGGGCTTTGCGCTACTACAGCCCACCCCCCACCAGTGGTCAGGGCCCCAACTTTGACCTCAGAGATGGATACCCCGATCGATACCAGCCCCGGGACGAGGAGGTCCAGGAGGGCCTGGACCACCTGCTGCGCTGGCTCATGGAGCACCGAGGCCAGCTGGAGGGGTGAGCCGAGCAGAGAACACGTAATGGAGACCTGCACCTGCCCTAAAATTGGGAGAGCCCATGCTGCAGGGCGTTCAGTCCTTCAGCCTCTCACTTTTCTCTCAGGGGTCCAGGCTGGCTGGCAGGGGCCATCGTGACTTGGCGGGGGCACCTGACCAAACTGCTGACAACACCGTATGAGCAGCAGGATGGCTGGCAGCTGGCAGCCTCCCGGTTCCAGGGGACGCTGTACCTGAGTGAGGTAGAGACGCTGGCTGCTCGGGCTCAGAGGCTTGCCCGGCCTCCCCTCCTCCGGGAGCTCATGTACATGGGATACAAGTTCGAGCAGTATATGTGTGCAGGTGAGAGTTGTCCCAGCTCTGTAGCCCCCACCCCCTTCCCCAGAGGCTGAGAACCCCTACCCCTGCTGCTGCTTCTCTCCTTGTGCAGACAAACCTGGAGGTTCCCCGGACCCCTCTGGGGACGTTAACACCAACGTGGCCTTCTGCTCTGTGCTACGAGGCCGCCTGGGAAACCACCCTCTGCTCTTCTCAGGGGAGGTAGACTGCACAGACCCCCAGGCTCCATCCCCAAAGCCCCCTACCTGCTATGTGGAGCTCAAGACCTCCAAGGAGATGCACAGCCCTGGCCAATGGAGGAGCTTCTACAGGTTCAGGAAGGGAGTGGGAAGGGTGACAGCCTAGACAGCTGGGAAAGGGATTTGGGGAAGAGGAAGAGGCTGGAAGGTGGAGGTGGGGTTCCCCTGACTCCTTGCCTTTTCTGGCAGAAACAAGCTCCTGAAATGGTGGGCTCAGTCGTTCCTCCCAGGGGTCCCAAATGTTGTCGCTGGCTTCCGTAACCCAGAGGGTTTCGTCTGTTCCCTCAAGACCTTCCCCACCATGCAGATGTTTGAACACGTCAGGGTAAGGCAGGGTGTTGCTGCGCCCACCTGTAGCCCCACACCAAGCCCCCAGGTTGTGCCCAGGGCTGCAGCTACACCTTCCTCTTCTCCTACCCTCGCCCTCACTGGCCTCTGCCTCCTCGGCCCTCTCCAGAATGACCGGGACGGCTGGAATCCCTCGGTGTGCATGAACTTCTGTGCTGCCTTCCTTAGCTTTGCCCAGAACACAGTTGTCCAAGATGACCCCAGGTGAGGCACTCAGCGCTGGCCCTCCCCTCCGAGTCCCAGAAGCTCAGTGTCTCCCCTCACCTAGTGACCCCATCTTCTCTCCTCAGGCTCGTCCACCTCTTCTCCTGGGAGCCTGGCAGCCCAGTCACAGTGTCTGTACACCGAGACGCACCCCATGCCTTCCTGCCCACGTGGTATGTGGAAGCCATGACCCAGGACCTCCCGTCACCCCCCAAGGACTGATGCCTCAGTGGGGGCAGGTCCTGTTTCTGTGCACAGATAAAGGCCTATTTCGAGGTGGTTCTCCCTGCTGTGTCTGTGGAGCTGAGTCGGCCCTGCCCAGCACCTCAGGTACTCACAGGTGGTTTGCTGTTTTATTATGACATTTTTACATGGGGTCACTCATTGAGTGTAGAGGCTAGCTGCAAAGACAATGTCCCTCCGCAGCAGGGTAGCTGCCGTCTCCATCTTGGCACCGAGCACAGGCTCGCCTACCAGGCGGGCTGCCCCCCGCAGTGAGCGACACATCTCCGCCAGGCGCTGGATGCAGCGGACCACCAGGCCCTCAGGGGTCCCCGAGAGTCCTGCTAACTCAGAGAAGGGCTGTGGGGGAAGCAGGGTGGGAACTGAGTTTGATGGACCGAGGCAGCCTCTCCCCAACCAGCCATGTGCAAAACCCCAAACCGATTACTCACCATGCCCCGGGCCCACTCGTACACAACCTCGACCAGCCCAAAATTCAGCTCTCCTACAAACTCCTCCACAGTCTGGTTCAGGCCACAAGCCACCTGGACCTCAGCAATCCGCTTGGCCACAGCCCGGACACGTTCCATTCCCTGTAGGCGGGGAAGGACAGGTGAAGAGCTGCCTTCCTGCTCTAGGACGGGGCAGGCTCAGATCAGGGAAGAAGCCACTAGGCTCTTAGAGGCATTCACAGGCCTTGGGAGGTCACATGGGAAACATGGGCGTGGAGACTGCGAATGCTGCAGCCAGCAAAGGAAGAGGGGGTGGGGGTTCCACACCTGTTTGAGGGTGCTTGGGAGTTGCTCCCCAATGTCCCCGGGGCTCTGGCAGACCAGGCCTGACAGCAGGGCCGCGATCTCCTCTGGCCGCAGGGCACTCAGAGCATTGTCAAACATGAGCTCGGTGAGGAGCAACTCATGGCTGCTCATGGCGCAGGCCACCCGCCCTGCCAGCTTCACTGTGCCCGCCTCATCTACATAGCCCAGGGTTCGGAGGACCTGGAAGACGGTGGGTGTTGGGAGCCTGTTGTCCTCTCCCTCACTGCTCCCTGTCCCTGCACCCACCACTCCCACCTCTACTCGCTGGTGATACTCAGGGAGCAGCAGCAGCGACTGATCCGACAGCAGGAAGCGCAGCCGCTCCATCTCCTTCTGTATCTGCACCCGCTCCCGCAGCCTCAGGTACTACAGGGAGCCACAGAGACAGGAGCACTTAGCCTGGCCCTTGCCCTCAGCAGGGGGAGGAAGGCGGAAGGACCAAGGCTGTGGCCCCCTACCTGGGCCGGGAAACGGGGGCTGTGCACACACTGAGCCCCCCGGATCAGCTCCTCCAGCTTCCGGGCCCGAAGTCCCCCCTCAACCACAGACACATCCTTGAGCTTCAAGTCATTGACAGGGTCAAGGGTAGGGGGTCCTGCTGGGTAGGCCTGAGCCAGACGCAGCAGTTCCTGGACAGCAGTGGTCACGGCAGCAGTGGGAGGATCCTTCCTGAGGAAAGAGCAGGTCTGAGACTTCTCTTCCATAGGCGCCCCCCTCAGGCTGGGGGAACCTCCCTGCCCACACCTCCCTACTCCCCATGATGTGCTCCCTCCCCAGCAACTCGGACTTGAATTTTGGTTGCTGCCTCTTGCTGAAGTTCTCCAAGATCTTCTCCCCATTCACCCGGAGCACTTTGGTAGTGATGGCAGCCACATCTCCTGGCTGGAGCCTGACCACAGTGTGGTCACAGGGCCCTGTGAAAAGGGGACAGCAGGGTCAGACCTCCCCGTGAACCCAAGCGTCCTGTCTGCACTGCTGTCAGGAACCTGGGCATCGGCCCCACCCTCACCTTCAGGCAGGAACAGCTTGAATCCCACAAGGTCATCCGGGTAGGGCACGTCTGGGGAGGCTGAGCCCCTCTCCTGGGGGGCCTCAGACTTGGGTTTATCACACAAGACCAGGGTTGTGAACACTCTGCTAGTGGAGTTTGAAGAGACCTGGGGAGGCCAGGACCGGACGATGTGAGGAGTGGACAGCAAAGGCAGAGACCAGGTCCCCACCCTCCAGCGGGATCACGGAGCTACCATGCAGAGCCGACCAGTGCAGACTGGCAACCAAGTCAATAAGAGCAGATGGCAAGGGCAGGCTGGGGATACGAAAGATGAAGGGGTGGGCATGAAGTAATGGTGATGGGAAGGAGGGAGAGGAAAAAGGAGAGCACTGGTGATTAGAACCTGCCCCTCCCACATGGGGGTACAGAGAAAGGACTTGCTGCTCCCTCCCTCCCTCTAGGGCCCAAATCCCCCTCCCTTCACCTGCAGGGTCACGCCCAGTGCATTGTGATGCTCCTGATTCTTCACAACCACCACCCTTCCAGCCGAAAGAGATTTCAGCCCGTTCACAGACTCCATGACGTGCCGCTGAACAAGGGGATGCACACGAAGGGAGTGAAGGAGGAAGTGTCACAGGGATGCTGGGACTAGGTTCAGGAGCATCCAGAGTGTTGCACTGTCTTCAGTCCCTCCTCTATCACCCCCCAACACTCACTCTTGCTCACCTGGATCAAGCTCCGGATCTCTGTCAGTTCCTCACCCCAACTGTAATACTCGGGCAGGTCAACCAGTTGGCCGGTTGTGTCGGGATCCTGCAAGACTCCCAGTTTCTGGGTCAGTTCAGCCAGAGCCTGTTCATGGACCTGAGCAGAAGAGACAGCAGGTGTGAAACAAGTCTCCAGGCTCAGTCTGCCACACCCCCCACCTCTCTGTCCTGGCTTCCCTTGTCCAACATCCTGTCTGGTATACTGGTCACCGCACCCCCTTACTTTGCTGTCCTTGCGGGATGGAAACTCGGAGAAGCTCCTCTTCATCATGTCCTCCACCCTGAGGGCATCCACCCGCAGCAGGTTGAGGATCATGGTGTATGTCAAGCGGAACTGAGACTGCAGCTGAGATGGCTTCCCCTGACCGGTGACAGAAGTCAGTGAGTCCAGGCTGGGACTTGTCGACCTCCAGCAGAGCTAGTCCCAGCTCCACAACCATGCAACCCTAAACAAACTGCTTGTTTGCCTCCTCTGCAAACTAAGGGAGGGAAATTAAGTAATAGACTCCCAACCGTCCAATCTAGCTTTATATTCACAGTGGAAAAGACTAGAGGAGATGAGACCCATTCTCATCCTTGGATCTGCTCACTCCTACCTCAGCTGCTCCCAGGCAAAAGTAAGATGTGGAAAGACAGGATCAGGGAATAGGGTTGGAAGAGAGAATCCAGCAGGGCCCCAGAGCCAGGGGACCCTCCAGGCTCACCATCATCATGCGGTGCAGGTCAGCCATCTCCGGCACACGGCCCTTACAGAGCACGATGACCGTGCCTGTGGGGTCCAGGCCCCTCCGGCCCGCCCGGCCTGCCATCTGCACATATTCCCCCGGGAGCAGGTCTCGGAAGGTAGAGCCGTCATGCTTCCTCATGGAGTCGAACACTACCGTTCGCGCTGGCATATTTACACCCATGGCAAAGGTCTCTGTGGCAAACAAGACCTGGGACAGGGGAATAGAGGATGGGTGTGGGGCTACACACAGACACCCAGAAATGGCTAAGTGTACCTGGCTCCACAACCAAGGCTGAGCACGCACCTAGGGTCAAACCAAATGCTTAACGCAGGGTCCCATTTGATTCTTGGGGCAAATCTATAGAGTAAGAACTACCATTTTCCTCACTTTACTTATTTAGCTACCCATTTCCTTCCTTGTACCCTCATGTCCCACTCCCCCTACTGTCAGTCATCCAAATGTCTTTAATGAGTAACTTTTATGTGAATGTGTTCTTGCACATAGTGCCTTGTTTTGCACGCATATAATTCACAATTCATATTAAAGGCAGTTAAACATCTTCTGTTTTCTTCTTTTCTTTCACATAGTGTTTTCAACATCCATCCATGTTAACGTGGTCATACCTAAGCCCTTGCTTCCAACTGTGACAGAAATCTCTGTGGGATGCATGCCCTACAGTTACCGATGAAGGACATCTTGGTATAACTACCAACACCCAGCCACAACGCCATAGCCAACAAAGGAAGAGCGGGCATATTTCCTCATGGGCCAGGGTGAGACTGTGGTTTATACTCAGGAACGAAATTTAGGGTCAAAGATCTGTGATAGTTTTGCCTAAAGAGTGCCAGGATGCAGTCCAGACTGGCCACACCTGTATGAGGGATCCTATCCTATACAGGCACACCTCGCTTTATTGCACTTGGCAGATGGTGTGGTTTTTACAAACGGAAGGCAAGATTCTCCATCAGCAAAAAGTTTGACTTGCTGAAGACTCAGATGTTTAGCATTTTTTAGCAATCAAGTATTTTTTAATTAAAGTATATCTACTGTATCTACACTTTTGTACACTTAATAGATTATGGTATAGTGTAAACATAACTTTTATATGTACTGAGAAACCAAAAAATGCATGTGACTCTATTGTGACACTCGCTTTATTGCGGTGGACTGAACTAAACACGCACTATCTCTGAGGTCAGCCTGTAGTCTCCTACATCTGTGGCAACACTTGGTATGAGCCAGTTTTCTGTTTTACCAGTCTAATGACTAAAGTCCTAGCTCATATTTCAATTTGCATTTTTCTGATGATGACTTCTATGCTTGCTAGCTTGGGGGTTTCCCTTCTGAATACTGCCTGTTCATATCTCGTGCATCCCCACTGTAAGATGGGAAACCTGGAATTCAGGGAGACTAAGCCATCGCCCAGGGTCCCACAGTGAGTATGTGGGAAAGCAGCACGCACCTTGACGAGGCCGCGGCTGAACAGCATCTCCACAATCTCCTTGAGGATGGGCAGGATGCCGCTGTGATGCACGCCCAGGCCTCGGTGCAGGAGCTCTGACATATGCAGGACCTACGGGGACAGAGGCCCATGGTTGGAGGGGTGGGGGAGGTTGTGGAGCATCCCAGCCCCTCCAGTTGCCAAAGTCCCCCTCCATGCCTGGGGTAGCTGGCGGTCCGAGCCACGGAGGCGAGCAAGACAGCGCTGCAGGAAGAGGTGAATCTCACTCTTCTCTGAACTTGTGGTGAGGTCAAGGGAGGTGAGGCCTGAGGCCTGCTCATCGCAGCGGCCCCGGGAGAAGGTGAACACCACCACAGGCAGCTGTGCGCGGACGCGCAGGGAAGCCAGGAGGGACAGGTACACTCCACGGTCCTGGGGAAGGGGGAGCAAAGGGGCAGAGGCTCAGTCCCCAAGACGGTGAGGGCCAAAGTGGGGGCGGGCAAAGAGGTGTCAAGTCAGACAACGCTCAAGCCTCAAGTCCAAACCCCTGGGGTACCAGGAAAG
The DNA here is from genome assembly GCA_004027555.1 of Craseonycteris thonglongyai. Taxonomy (NCBI): domain Eukaryota; kingdom Metazoa; phylum Chordata; class Mammalia; order Chiroptera; family Craseonycteridae; genus Craseonycteris; species Craseonycteris thonglongyai. The sequence goes on along the minus strand of PVKE010002355.1, from coordinate 38,810 downwards.
AAAGGACAGGAAGGAATAGGTGGTAGCAGGTGCAAAGCCCAGCAGTTCTCACCTGTGCAGCTCCCCCCTGATGCATGGGCTGCTTAGCCCCGAAAGTCTGGGCGTGTTTGCTCATCCTCTCCTTCTTGGCCTCCATGGCTGCGTAGTACCTGGGTGTGCAGACTTGCAGCCATCACAGTCACACCTGCTAGGCCCAGCCCTGACTCTCCCCTAGCTCTAGCTTACCCCTTTGTGTGAAAGGTGCCTCGGGAGTCCAGCAACAGGAACAGCTCGCCCTGGGTCTTGGGGCTATTCCCTGTGAAGAGATAATGCTCCAGGGGGACTGGGCGAGAGACCGTGCTGACCACATAGATCTGGCGACGTTTCAGTCGTCTGAGCGGGAAGGAGCAGACAGTAGGTCAGGGACGGGAATGTGGGAGGAGCAGCCCACACCCCCGCCAGTTCCCCTGCTCTAGCCTCACCCAGGCTTTTCTGGGAGCCAGGAGGAAGGCTCTCCCTGTCACAGGATCTCTCCACATGCCATGTTCCCCAGCCCCACCCTTTTCTCCTCCCTGCCCCAAAGGCTTAACTACTCTCTCTGCTGTGTCAGTCTTGGCCCCCCACCCAAACCAAGGAATACCATAGCCCCCTTCATCTAAGAATCCCAGGATGCACGTCTCACCCAATCCAGTCAGCAAATTCAAGGGCATTGGGGACGGTAGCACTCAGAAGGATGATGGAGACATGGTCAGGGAGCATGATGAGCACCTCCTCCCACACAACCCCACGCTGGGCACAGGGAAGGAAAACAAGTCATGGGCAGCTCAGAGGGGGCTGCCCTTCTGCTCCTAGGGTTGCACAGGGAGCTACTGAATTAGTCCACAGGAGAGGATTACTGGAGCCTGGGGACCCTATAAACCCTATGGCCCTTACCTCAGCATCGTTGATATAATGAACCTCATCAAAGATGACCCATTCTAGGTCGCGGATGATATCCGAGCCACTATACAGCATGGAGCTAGAGAGAAGAGACCGAAGGCTGACTCCCCAGCAGCTCCATCTCCACTCTTAACTCAGGCAACATGCTCACTAAGCACCCTCAGTCTACCTGTGTTCAATGCCCATCTCTCACCGAAGGATCTCTGTTGTCATGATGAGGCAGGAAGCCTCCGGGTGCAGCTGTATGTCCCCAGTGAGCAGTCCCACATCCCCAAATGTGTTTCGAAAGTCTCGGAACTTCTGGTTACTCAGAGCCTTGATAGGCGAAGTGTAGATGGTGCTGGGAAGAGGGTGTGAAGTTAGCCAGTCTTTCCACACAGCACCTCCTCTCCACCCTGAGCCCTCCCAGCAGCATGCTGCAGAGCTCAGGGGCCCCCCTTTCTTCATCCAAACTGCCCTCATTCTCCTTCACGACATGATCCCAGAACAATTTTGTCCCCTAACCCATTCTTAAACTAAATACACACAGGTCATTCTTCTAACCTCTCTCCCTGTACCTTGTCATTTCTCTCTGGGCCCCTATCTGTTTCTCCCCCAAACCTTCCATCTAAAAGATGAAGTAAAGATATGGGGAAGAAAGGATGCAAGGAAAACAGGGATGGCTGGTGAAGGAAGAGGTTGGGAGAGGCCTATACCGTGTCATGTGCTTCTGGGTAAGTGCAATGGCATATTCAGCCACCACGGTCTTCCCTGCAGATGTGTGAGCAGCCACAAACACTGAGTCGTGCCGTTCCAAGTGCAGGATGGCCTGTTTCTGGAACACGTCTGGCTCAAACGCCCACTATGGGACAGAGACATAGATGGGGGCTGAAAAACCGAGAGGGACCGTTCTACCGGTGGCTCATGGGGCATGCAGGGCAGGAGAAAGAAGGCCAGTGGGAGGCAAGGCTGAGACTGAGGTCCAAGCCTGACCTTGAAGGCACCTGGCCTCTGGTGAGGACAGGCTCCAAGGGAGTAGGCTGGGAGGATTGTGGGGTGGGGAGCATGAGGACTGGGCCACATTACCTGGAAGGCAGGCTGGGGGATGCGGCAGTAGAAATCACCTACAGGGGAGGTGACGTCCACAGGAATTGCCCACTGCTCCTGAGGCAGGGGTTTGGGGAGTTCGGTGAGGGAGATAGCTGTGGACACTTCCTGGAAAAGTCAGGGGTAGCAGTGATAAAGATACAACCCAAAAGCCTTCCATTGCCACTCCTCCTAAGAGGCTGCAGTCTTCCCCGTAGACCCGACCAAGCCAGCCCACCCTCCTAGAGGCAGGGCCCCTTCTTTCCTGCCTCAACTGCCCACAAGCACCAACCTTCAATACTAAGTCCTCCAAGCTGCTTGTTCGGGCCACAAGAGCACTGGATGGAGAGGTTGAAATATTGTCCCCACTGGTACCTCCTGGTTGTCCCACTGCCTCCCTCTCATCCTCATCACCCCCGCCAAAATCCAGAGGCTCCAACAGACGACTGAGGCTGAGCAGCCCAGGCACAGAGGCTGAGTAACCTGGGGAGCAAGGCAAAAAAGGGACACTTGGTCAGGTCCATCTGTTCTGCAGGAGAAGGGCACCACTTCTCCTACACCCCCATCGCAAAACTCACCCCGTGGTGCAAAGTCCACGCCTTTCTTGAAGCCAGGCGGAATAGTAAGAAGCTCTGGGGGACAGGGACACAGAGAATCAGGTCCACTGCACACTACTGTGCAAGTCATATATTACATAAACCTAAAGAATGTCATTCACAGCACAGACGATGTAGCTGGGACATTTGTTGTAATAATTTCCCAACAAATGACCATCAAGGTTCTTATGGAAAGGTATCCTTTCCCAATTTGCTCAAAGGCATGGAAGGACTGACAGCAGCCCAGTGATAGGCCTGGGCCTCTCATCCACAGGGCCCAGAGTCTAAGCCCTACCTCCCAAGGGTCCATCCTGGGACCACCTCACCTTTCTCAAAGTCTACGTCCTCCTCAGCCTCCTCCCGAGTACTCAGATCTGTTATGGTGGGCTCATCCATTCCACCTGGGGAGAAGTTAGACAGATAAGGATTCATGAGGGGTGATATGGAAACCCTTCCTTGGAGACTGAGGGCTCCCTCCCTTACCAACTCATTTCCACAAGTCACCTGGCCAGAAAGGGTACTGTGTTGGATTCCCCCATAGGGACTGGGAAATGGGTCCTGGTGGCCGGTGAAGAGACAAGGAAGTTGTGGCTGACAGGTCTGTATTCTCCAGCAGGACCTGAGGCAAGAGATCAGAGCCCCAATGGGGTTGAGCTTGCCTCTGATCACCTTCACCCCCTTCTCCCCATCTCTGCTTCTTGTAGCCTCTGATCTCTTACCTCCTTATAGCCCAGTATCTGGCCTGTGGTTGGGTGTCTTTGGGCTTGTAGGTCAGAGGGGACTGGGGCCCCCAGTACAGCCAGAAGAGACCAGGGATCCATCTTCCGCTGCCATTTTCTGGAGAGAAAGAAGTAATTTTCAGGTCTTCCTTCTCCTGTACCTCCGCTTCCTCCAAGGACCCATCTCACTAGTCCAGGCCCCTGCAGACCCCTCACCGGGCTGAGTGCTCCACACCATGCAGAGGCAGCCAGGCTGGAGATGACAGAAACAACTGCTCTGCTTCTGACTGCAGATCTGGGGCACAGGGAGGGAGGCCGTGGGGAAGCTGGAACAAGAGCAAGAGGAGAGAAAGTGATGGGATTCGTGTTTAGCTCAGAAATGGTAGATGTCCCACACACACTGTGACAATCAAGATGAAGCAATGTTTTCCAAAGCTCGTAATGTTTTACAGGACAAACGACCTGCCACTGAATTACCAAAGGTGCTGGTTAACGATGCAGATTTTGCTTTAACGATGCAGATTTTGCGTTTCCGAATCTGGGACTGGACCTATGAATATGTATTTTTAAAAGCTCCCCCACTAACTATGAGATGCTGAAATTCAAGAATAGCAATAGCTTTAGCAAAAGAAGTCCCAGACCAAAAGATGAGGAGTCAGGGGCTCAAAGGCTAGCCTCTCAGCCACCAACAAATGCTTGGAGACAGAAGGGGACTGCAAAGAGAAAAGACACACTTGAAAACGCAGTTCTCAGAGCTAAGATACCCCAGCGCTTCTGGCTGGTCCTTACATGGGCTCTGACCCTCAGCAGACCCATTAGGCTGGAGTCTGTCCTGCATCAGTCCAGACCCAGATAACAGGGCTAGAATTAAGGTGACCAGACGTCCCGCTTTTGGCGGGACAGTCCTGATTTTTAACAATTTGTCCCGCGGCATTTTAAAAAAGTCCCGATTTTTGGAAAGAATGCACGACAAGCTAGGGAACGGCGGGAGATAGACCAAATTTTTAATCATGAACCCCCCCCCCCCCCGCCCCGTCAATGGTGTCCCGCTTTACCAATGTTAAAATCTGGTCACCTTAGCCTAGATCCTACTGTAAGGAAGAGGTTTTTAAGCTCAATGCGCGTCCAAAGTCACTCACGGTGCTCTCTGGAGCCCCAGGAACATTCAGCAGCTCCCAGCGCCCTGTGCATCCCAGCTCCAGAGCCCGAAGGGGTAGGTCTAGGGGTTCTGGGGGAGGTAGTACTACGGGAGAAAGGTCAGAGGTCAGGGGTCACGGGTGGATCTGTTTATGCCTTCGTTCCTTCGTTCCACCCGCTCCCCCTCACCGAGTCGCTCCGTCTCCATCATCATCTGGGTACCACCGCAGCTGCCAGGCAGCCCGGAAGTGCAGCAAGGAGCCTTGGGATAAGCCCCGCTCCAGAACGGGCGGAAGTGGAGGCAATTTCCGGCACACACCCCGTAGTAGGCGACTACTAGCGAGGGACTGCCCTGAACCGGTGGGAAGGCGGGCGGAAGTAAGTGCGCCTCGGGCTGCCTTGGTTACCGCGTTCTCCGCCCCTCTTACGTCATCGTCCTGAGCCGGGGATCCTCTGCCCGCGCTGGCGCCGCCCGGAATCGGTCCCGGTTGCCGCCCCCTCAGGTAAGGCCTTCTCCTTGTCACCCTTCGCCCTTTTTTCCGATCTCCTTCTTTCTTCTTCCCCGTCTTGTTGATCTGAGAACGCTGCGCGGGTTCCAGTACCTCTTCTGCGGTTGGGAACCCACGGTTGCCATACTAACCCCAGAGGGGGTAGTGGGGTTCTGGTGCCATCGTCTTGGCTACTGAAGGGGTGTTTCTCCTCGGGCCACGTGGTGCCCCAAGGCGCTGGTTTCCGTGATTCCTAGAGAGGAGAGAATGCTGGTTGACCCCCATGAGCGGGGACTTGGATTGCAGCCTCGCTTAAGCAAGGGGTAGGGAGAAGCAACACGCAGGAGTAGGCAGGCCTGAAGGGGGTGGGGGTGGGTACAGTGGACGTGTGAACCCTGGGCTGTGACAGTGGACAAAGATGTCTTGGGCCCTGCCCCTGAACCAGGAGCCACCATGTTGGTGATACCCCCCGGACTGAGCGAGGAAGAGGAGGCTCTGCAGAAGAAATTCAACAAACTGAAGAAAAAGGTGAGGGAGTGTGTGTGGGCATGACCCAGCCTTTCACAGACTACACTCTGAGGCCACCTGGGCTGAGTGTGAGGGGATGGAGGGTTCTGGCTCTTAGGTGAAGAGTATCACTTCTCAGTGTAGCTTCAGAGGTGGACTTTTCCCAAGTCTTGTGCACTTGCTTGCTCTCTTTTCTATTCTTTCTGCCATGGAGTTGTCTTCTTTTCCCATGGCTTTCAGTACCACCTAAAAGCTGATGATTCACAATGGTGGTTTTTTCCCAGTTCCATCTGACATCTTCCTGATAAGCTTCGGATATCCAAAATTAAAGCTATCATCTTTCTACTTATACTAATCAATCTAGTTCCTTTTCTTGATCTTCCAAATAAGGGCTGATCACATCCAGTTCTCCTATGTGTTTAGAATCCAATTCTCATTCTGACTTCTCTATTGGTGTAACCAAACATTTGCCAAGACTTTTTCATTCTTCCTTGGAAGCAATTTCTCCTGTTTGTTTTATCCTGTGTATTCCATCAATCAGGTCTTTGTTGGCACTCACCTAGACTATGGTAATGGTCTCTCAACAAGTTTTTAGTGTTTGTTTGTTTTTTAATAATTTCTTCCAGTTAAAATAATTCATTGAAAACACAAGACTTTGTCCCTCTCATTCTCAAAACCCTTAAGTGGTTCCACTTTGTTTATAGAACAAAGACGTAAATTGGCGGGGTTTTTTTAGTAAAATAGAACTATTCACTGGTCCTAAACGTGCATCCCCAAAGCCTCTGATCTTTATTTTTGCCATTCTGTTTTCTCTGTCTAAAATGCCTTTTATTCTCAGTCTCTATTATGCAGATTCTACCCAGGGTCCAGTTTGATAGCCATTTGGCCTCAGAAAATCTTACTTTCTCTCAGCTGCAAGCAGTTTGCCCCTCTTAAAATCATTCTTAACAATTCAGTCCAGCCACTTTGTTTCTCAGATTAGAAGCTGCTTGAGGGGAGGAACTGTGTCTCATACTTTTGCATATCCCTGTTCCAAAGTAATGAATGGCATGTTCTTATTAAACATACAGGGGATATATGGATGAAGCCCCCCAAAAAGGCTCATAGGCTTATACTGGCAACTTATAACCTGGGGCTTTGGTCCATGATTGAATGAATTCCTTATCTTCAGCTTCAGAAACATGATACTCTGAGGTCCCTGGATACTATGGTTCGGATAGTTGAGGTCTCACTGGCACTGTCCATGGTCTAGGGGACCACGTGCATGAGGCAGGGCTGCCTCAGTGAACCACTCCAGGGGCACCATGTGCATTGTTTTCTCTGAGAAAGTTGACCCCTGGAGTGATGTACCCAGGGGCCATGGGAGAGAGGACCTGGTCAGAGACTGGCCCTCACCAACACCTCTCATCTCATTCTTATTCCCAGAAAAAGGCATTGCTGGCCCTGAAGAAGCAAAGTAGCAGCAGCACAGCCAGCCAAGGCGGAGTCAAACGCTGTGAGTGACAGGAAATAGGGATAGACTGCAAATGGGGAGCACAGGGCTGACCTCTCTCACAGCCTGGCCAGTACAACGCCCCTTTCCCTCACTCCAGCACTGTCAGAGCAGCCTGTGGTGGACACAGCCACGGCAACAGAGCAGGCAAAGCAGCTGGTGAAATCAGGAGCCATCAGTGCCATCAAGGCCGAGACCAAGAACTCAGGCTTCAAACGTTCTCGAACGCTAGAGGGGAAGTTAAAGGTAAGCACTAGCAGGAAATTTGTTTCAGAGACCTATGACTTCAGAAGGCATCCCTCCAAGTGGAATGAGGTCGATTTAAGGGAAAAGTAATGCCTATTTAATCATGGGCAAGTTGCTCTACCATTCTGAGCTTCAGGTTGCTTATCTGAAAAACAAAGAATGTGGATGACTCCTCAATTCTCCATTTTACACATTCTGTGGCTCTCATCCATGTATTAGAGCTCTTGGATTGTTTCGTTCTAAGGAGTTGAATAGTCTGAAATGTCATCAGGTTCAGGACATGTTTAGATAAACGAAATACTCTAAGGGCATATTAGGATCATTTATTTAAAAATACCACATAATCAAATAAAAGTACAAAGAAGTTTTTAAAAAGATAGGCCAGAGGAAGTGGAGAAGAGGGAAGAGGAATCTGCTCTGTCCCATGGTCAGGCAGCGTCCTACTCCCACATTGAGGTAGGTCTCTGCCATCTTCCCAGGATCCTGAGAAGGGGCCAGTCCCCACTTTCCAGCCGTTCCAGAGGAGCATATCTGCTGACGATGATCTACAGGAGGTAATGGATCCTAGGTCTTTGTCCCCAAGGGCCTGGGAGTTGAGAAAGATACAAGACCTACATGCGAGCAACTAGGAATCATATTAATGGAAACTCGGTCTCTTTTTCAGTCATCCAGACGTCCCCAAAGGAAATCTTTGTATGAGAGGTTAGCAAGTTGGAGATGGGACTGGGCTCTTGTAGGGGTTGGGGGTTAATTGCCTGAGTCCTGAGGTGGTCTGGGGCTAGAGTGGGAGGGAGTGGTGAGTCTCCACAGGGTCTGGGAAGATGAAGTAAAGGCCCCCTTTGACCCTTGCGCTGTCTGCCTCCTCCAGCTTTGTGTCTTCCAGTGATCGGCTTCGGGAACTGGGACCAGATGGGGATGAGGCCGAGGGTCCAGGGTCTGGTGATGGCCCCCCTCGAAGCCTTGACTGGGGCTATGAAGAACGTGCTGGCACCCGCTCCTCAGTCTCCCCTCCCCGAAGCCGCAGCCGGGACCGCAGTCGTGAGCGGAACCGGGAGAGAGACCGAGATCGGGAACGGGATCGAGACAAAGATAGAGAACGGGACAGAGATCGAGACCGAGAACGGGACCGGGATCGAGACAGGGACAAGGACCGAGACCGGGATCGAGACAGGGACCGGGATCGAGACCGAGAGGGCCCTTTCCGCAGTGAGTGCACTTGCCTGGTGGGGAAAGCGACCTCAGGTAGGGTTCAGGTGGCTCCTACTAAAGTGAACTCTTAAAGTAGAGGGTGAGACAGACTACGTCTTATGATCCCACAGGGTCAGACTCATTCCCTGAATGCCCGGCCCCTCGGAAGGGAAATACTCTCTATGTGTATGGAGAAGACATGACACCCACTCTCCTCCGTGGGGCCTTCGCTCCCTTTGGAAACATCATTGACCTTTCCATGGACCCACCCAGAAAGTAAGGATGACATTGGGGCAAAATGCTAAGTCCTGGGAGGACATGGGGTGTGAGACCTTGGGGAGGAAGCCAACATGTCTCTGGCAGCCTTTGAGCACTGGGTTTTGTTGGGCCCCTAAGAGCTCATAAGCCCTCTACTGATCCTGTTTTCTCTTATCCCAGCTGTGCCTTCGTCACCTATGAAAAGATGGAGTCAGCAGATCAAGCTGTTGCTGAGGTTGGGACTTCCCAGATCTGTTCTCATCCCTCCTGCCCTCCTCATGTTTTCTCTAAAAAATACCGGGAGCCAGGAAAAAGTCATTTCCTCTGGACAAAGTCTCTCCCTTTTGACACAGGAATCCTTATATTCTCAGACCCCTGCTCAGTCTCCTCCTAGGATGACAGCTCACAAAAACCCTCCTTTGGTTTATCTGTAATGTCCCCCCGTCCTCTGCCCCCTCCCCTCTTCTGCCCCAGCTCAATGGGACCCAGGTGGAGTCTGTGCAGCTCAAAGTCAGCATCGCCCGCAAACAGCCCATGCTGGACGCCGCCACTGGCAAGTCCGTCTGGGGCTCCCTCGGTAAGAACAGGATTCCCCTTCCCTCCTGTTCCCCACTTCACCCCTTCTTTTTGTTCCCCAGCATGTCCCTGAGCTCCCTAGAGGTGATGGAGCCCTAGGTAGGTGTGGAGGCTGTGGGAATGGGAAGGAGAATGGTCAGGCCTCTGTCAGTTGGAAGTAGGAAAAGGAGAGAAAAAGATTGAAACAACAACTTCCAGGAACTGGAACAGAGAAGACAGTGGAAGCTTGTCAGGTTTGTGAGGAAGATGAGCCTCTCATGTGACCGTGTTCATTTTGAGGTGAAGTGTAGTTGACTTTAGAATAATTTGGAATAGGGATCTGAAACTCTGATGTGACACGAAAAATCAATACAAAATGACAGTATCATCAGGAAAGGCTGAATTTGGAGGGGAAAAGGCCCAGGACTGGGCTTAGGGAGTATGATAGGAAGCAGGGCTATGTTCCTCATCCCCCACACATCTCAGGCCTTGTGACATGTCAAGCAGCAAAGGAGACAGCAGCAGGGATCAGAGGGCTGGGGGCAGCACTGGGGGCATGGGGGGCTGCACTATTGAGCTAAGGATATCAGTTTTCAGGGGGGCATGCATGATCAGCAGTGTTAGGGTACAAAGGTCCTAGAGAGTGGGAGCTGGTGTAACGGGTTCATTCTAGCCCCATAGTGGTAGGGATGGGGTCCTTGGAGATAGGGTAAAGTGACGGACACCCTGGGTATAGGAAGGGAAAGGAAAGCTGGCGGCTCATGGGAGAATGCACTCAGAGCCAAAGTGACCCCCGGAATGAGTTCTGGTGGGGCAAGTAGTATTTCCCTGTGAATAATCTCATTTTACCTGGCAAAGGAATAAGCAGAACAAGGGGTTCAGAGTAACTGTGTGGCCTTCCAGATAAAAGGAAGGAATCAGAAAAGACCAGTATGTCCACAGAGGGCTGGCAGAGATTTTTCTATTTTTTAGTTTTTCATGTACTGACTAAAAGTAGCAAGTTAACACCATTCACATGTCTCAGTAATAATGTCGGGTTTTCCCAAGAACACACATAGCGTGAACAGACAGGCCATCCTGGCCACCAGGGGGCAGCATGGAAACTGGGCTTCCCAGAGCCAGAGTCTGGGAGTTGGGTAGTCAGTCTGTAGTCCTGGGGTCCAGCCAACACTCTCCTTCAGGCCTCACTAACCCTTTCCTCCTTCGTTAGCTGTCCGGAACAGCCCTAAGGGTTGCCACCGGGACAAGAGGACCCAGATTGTCTACAGTGATGACGTCTACAAGAAAAACCTTGTGGATGGCTTCTAGGGCCGAAGCTGACCTCATGTGCCTCGTCTGCCCCAGCGCTGGTCTCAGTAAAACACTGAGGTGGAAGCTCACACATGTCCCTCAGCCTCTGGTTTTTCAGCACTTGGGATTGGGGTTGAGCCTTTAAAAATGGCAGTTAGACATGACTTCATTTGTGACAACACGGCCAGTGCACATTCCCCACTCCTTTACCCAAAAGGATCTTGAACACAAGCATTGTCGCAGAGGTTTTAATTTGATCTCATGCCCCTTTCCAGCAGGAAATCTCTCATAGAAAACTGAGATCCTCATCTTGGAGTTTGTCCTTGAGCCAGGGCAGCACTTGGAAGAGGTTGATGTGAAAGTCTCGGGCGTGAGCAGGCACCTGTTGCTGCCGCCTCTGGCCTTTGCAGACATCCACTACACCCCAGCTGATCACGCCAACCTGGAGAGGGCATGCAGGGGCCGTTTCTTCGGGAAGTTCAGCTACCCCTAATCACATCTCAGGGACCTGGAAGAATTAGTCTAGGGACCCACCTCAGTCCTGTCCTCTCCAGCACCCAGACCAGACCCACGGTCCTAGGCCAGTCAGGTCAGGGATAGTCCCAAGGTGAGGCAGGCTCTGCCCTCCCCTTTCTAGCCACATGCATTGAGCTTTCCTGATTCGGGGGCCATGTTGACCACTTGGCATCACCCCACACGGAAAGGGGAAACTCACTTGAATGAAGCGACTCCTCTTGTGAATAATGAGGGGGCCACCAGAATCACCTACAAGGAACCGGGAAAGAAGCTGTAGGAAGAGACTGGGCCTCGGGAACTTGCAGCACAACCAGGAGCCTTCTCTTACCTCTGCAAGTGTTGGGGTCAGCATAGGGGGTCACTCCTCCAGTGCAAAGGAACCTAGGGGTAACCACCTCAGAAACATCCTTGATGTTCTCATATCCTGGGGCCTTCTGAGCATCTCTCTCACACCCAACTTTCTGTAGATGAAGTGGAAAGCATGAAGGAAAAGGGTGATGAGCAAAGCTTAGGAAAAAATCAGGACTGTGAGAGCTCCACATTGCTCACCTTCTCCCCATTCTTGATGTAGACCTCCTTTCGAACCATCATCTTCCTCCCATCCTTGGACAACTCAGACACAAACAGAGCTTTGATATCCTTTGTAGGAAGCAGCTCTTCCACTAGACAAATGGACAGATGGTCATTTTCACATTCTTCCCCCACCATCTGTCCATTGCCATTGTCAGCAAATGTCCCTGAGCCTTGTGAACTAGGGACTCAGCTGGTTGTCATCTGCAACTCCTTGTGCCCACTGGTGTCTGTCACCCTCGTGCACCTCTCCCTGAATGTCTTACTCTGTTGCTGGCAAGTGGTTGACGGTGGAAGCCTCAAAGCTTGATTTGTTCCCTCGGTGCAGGGGAGACAGATGGGCCTGTTGAGGGGGGAAACAGGGATGGCAAACGGTCCGCTGGTCTTCCAGCCCCACCTTTTCTCAGGTAGCTCGTGTCTCACCTGAGAGTCTCACTGTATGTCAGCCTCTTCTTGAGCTTGACCAGGGCCACATCATAGTCATAAAATTCAGGAATTCCTTTTTCCTTTTTCCCATTGATGTTGTACTTGGGGTGAAATAGGACTTCATCTATTTCCAAGTCTTGCTTCTTCCCTCCTGAGGTAGAAGGAGGGAGTGGATACTTCCCTGTGGCATCCTGCTGCCTCGCCCCTTCATCCCCTCCACCGCGGAGAGGACAGCTAGACTGGGCCTTGAAGTGAGGTGCTGTCAGAGGGTGAGGCTGGAGCTCAGAATGGCTCTGTTACATCGTCCTTACCCACGCTGACCTTGATGGTGTGCTTCTCGTCCTCCACGGTGAAACAGTGTGCCGCTGTCAGCACAAAGTACTCAGACACCACAGCCCCCATACAGTTCTCGTGTCCCTTCAAAGGACGCTGGGAACAGAACAGCAGGGAAGACGCTCACCCTTCACAAACAGCACAAGTATGGACATTCTGCCCGTTTCACCCTGCCCTCACGTGCTTACCGTGACTGAGACCTTGGCCTGCCATGGCTGCTTGTGATTATCGGTGCTTTTGCTGTGCTCCCAGACCATGCCACAGAGACCCAGAGTCCGGGTTTCATCTGGCAAGGAAGGACAATGCTGAGAGCTGGAACACGCCATTTCCAAATAGCAGCACCTTTTGGGGGAGGACCTTCTACGTGTCTTAAGTGACACCAAAGCCCATGAGGAGAAAAGGGAAGGTGGGCATTTGTCTTTTAGTTGAGGGCAAGGAGTCACTGCTAGTCAGAAGTTGAGACAGACCAGAGATCTGACTAGCTTGCTGTCCCTTGGCCTTTCGTGGCCTCAATTTGCACATCTGTAAAACAAGGGACTTGAGAAAGGTCTCTGATGTCGTTTGGAGCTCTGTGATTCTAAGACCAGGAAGTGGACAGTGAAGGGAATAAGAATAATGACCCTAAGGTAGAGAGGAGTGAGAAGGGCTTCTAGACTGCCGGAGAGCTTCAGGAGTGAGCAAAGGATGAGGACGCTCGGGGGACCAGGGGAGAGCTGAGTTTCTGGGCCATCTTAGACCCTTCTGCCTTCTCACCAAGCATCTGGATGAAAACATCCTCCAGGTTTGCCATGTCCTTGACCTTGAACACATGTTGTTCTTTATCTTTCTTGGAAGCCAATGCATTGATGTTCTCATGGTTCACCAGAGGCCCAACCCCAAACACATAGATGTCTGAGGGAGGAAAAGGGAGCATGAAGGTCCAGACCCATAGGGCGGACACAGGAGCTGAGAAAGCGGGGTGCCAGGTCCTGGGCAATAAAACTCACCCAGATAATCCTCCCTCATGTTTTTGCGATCCCTACCAATATCTAGTAAGGCCCGGATATCGTGAATGACAGGGACTGGGTCTCCCCCCATGTTGTGCAAGCCTGCAGAAGAGAAGAGACAGGGACAATGAGGGTGGGAGGCAAGGAAAGAAGAGGGTCAAGGAAGGTAATAAACTGGCTAGGAGTAGTGATATGGCTGGGTATGCAGGTTGGGGAGAGGATGGAAGTGACATCACAGAGGGCTTTAAGGAAAAGGCTCTTTCCTTGCAAGGGTCACAGGAAAGATCAACATGGCTGGATCCCTGAGCATGGTTGCTGGGGAATTGGACAGGAGAAAGGGCCCTTCTGACCGTCAGTCATGAGAATAATGACGTGGCGGGTGCGGTTCCAGCCTTCAGGAGGGTTGTCCCCTTCCCAGCCCATCATGCTGTACACTGCCTGTAGGGCCTTCTTGGTGTTAGTACCCGTCTTCAACTTGTGATCTGTGGGAAGAGAAGAGACCGCCACCTCACCTACTCTTCCAAACCATCTTTGAGCCCCAGAGGCCTATCAGCAACCGAGATCCCACCTCTCCGCTTTTTCGGTTGTCACTTTACTGACTTCCCTTTGACCATAGTGACCCGCTCAGCCCCTAACAGGTTCCCACTAACCCCTGTTCCCCCAGTGAGCTTGCTGTCCAATCGTGGGCTACAAAGTGCTCCTCCCTGTACCCCATGTGGTCTCACACAACACCCTGAAGCTTCTGACCCCGAAGTGATGCTCCCACCACTCCCTTGTCTGCCTTCTGACCTTCGTAGCTGATTTTGTTGAGCTCTTCTATGACCCATTCTGCGTCGCTGCTCCTTGGATTGTTCACTCTGATCAGAATGTTGGTGTTGGTGGCATATGTCACTAAAGCATATTTTGGCTTCACCCCGTAACTTGCCACCTAAAGGAAGTAAAAGGTTACGGCATGGCAAGAATACTATGGGCTGGGAGAATGCAGCAGCTTTGCTGAGAGGTAGGGAAGGTGATAGACAGAGAATCAAGGGCTGACTGGTCACCTGAGGCTCACAGGGGGATCTGAAAAGGTCAAGAAAGGGCTTCAAGTAAAGGGGAAGGAGGACAGAACAGGACTGAGGGATTGTCTGGAATCCCGCGACTCAAAGAGTCTGGGAACACCAGGAAGTTAGTCCTGGCAGGGCAGTGAGGTACATTAAGGGTCCCCACATTCAGGGAGAGGGGGCTCCACCTTCTCAATGAAAGCTTTGAGACAATTCTTGGCCCCTGTGAAGTTGTGCTCCCCAATGCTGTCTGATCCATCCAGCACCAGGTAAATGTTCATGGAGCCCGATGGGTCCAGGACAATCTTCCTCTTCTGTTGTTCCCCTGGGTGTCACCAGAGACAATCAGGCTCCCGCATGCATGGCTGTCCTGCTTCTTCCCATCCTCCCCCCAGGTCCCTGCCCCACCTCCCGCTCTGCCCTCAGACCTGGACTGTGTCCATCCTCAGCATCAACTCCTTCTATAGTCTCTGTCAAGGAAGACAGGAAGGCTTCGGCCACCTCTCCAGGGGTATCGTACATAAAGGAGTCTAGGAGAGGTCAGAAAGCAGGTCAAGTGTCTGGGAGCGTCAGGACAGTGGCCAGAGAGATGGGATGATGGCTTTCCAAGGTGGGAAGGGCTCAGAAGTGAGGAAGTCCTACAAGGGGGTTTAGAAGTGGAAGGAGCTGAGCAGGGAGAGGGGAAGAAGAGAGTGCCCTGTGGTGGGAACTTGCGGGTAGGAGGGCAGCCTCTGACCTGAGGACACAGGTCAAGGGTCACCTTGGCAAGAAGGCTCCGTTCCACTCCAAGAGCCACCTTCCTGGCATGTTCGCCGCTGGGAGCCACGCAGGGTGAGCCCCCTGCTGCAGTAGTAGGTGACACTGTCTTCAAGGCGGTACTGGCTGCCTACTTTCCTTGTGCCGATGGGGATGCCCGGGTTGAGGCAGTACCCTGCTGCAGAGGCATGAGACACAGGTGAGGGCCGAAGCTGGGGGCCCGGAGGACCATGCGGAGCACAGGAGTCCTGGCCAGTCCCTCAGGCTGCAGCTTCAGCAGCGAAAGAGGCGGCCGTGGGGTGGGGGCAGCGGCAATTCTCACCTCCATTGTCACAGATGGCCGTTTGCCCATCCCACCGACCAGTTGCTTGGCACGTGCGATTGGCAGAGCCCCGGAAAGTGTAACCGTCATAGCAGTGGAAAGAGATCTGGTCACTCACATTGTAGTAGGAGGCCCGGGGCCAGTACTCCCCATTCTCAAAGTCCTGTGGTCTTGGACAACGAATTGCTTTGGGGTAGAGGGACAAGCAGAAGTTACTGGGAGGGACAGGCTGCCCTTTAGGGTACCCCTTTTGGTCTTGGAGTCCCTGTCACTAAGAAATAGTGCCTTTCCGGTCCCACAGGAACAGTGTCTACCCTCAACCCTTGGGGAGGCCTGCTGCTCCTCCCTCCCCCTTCCTGAGTGTTCTAACTGCCAGGGCTGCCTGGTCCTGGGCAAATGCTTAGTAAAGGTCAGCTCCCGTTCCTCCTTCCTCCTCCCTCCGCCCTCCCCCTCCCCCCTCTTCTCTCCTCCCCGCCTCCAACTCCAGACAGCTCCCATACCTGCTCAGCTCCCCTTGTCAGCCTGCCTGGTCTCAACACTCTCACCTCATCCCCCGCCTGCTCGGTCCACGCCCACCCTCACTGCCCTCCAACCTCTGCACTCGGCCTTCTTGACAGTCTTCTGGTCTTTGGTCTGCAGGGCACTCCAGGACCCCGAGGAGCGGCAGGTGCGAACCTGCACAGGGTATGGGTAGGAGCCAGACGGACACACATACTCCAGCGCCTGGCCCTCCTTGAGAAGCCGAAAGGAGCCGCCTTTGATCTCTACTCCCTCCAGAGAGCAGGGGCTTTGGGCCTCAGGCAGGGGTGTTGTGCTCATACCTAAAGAAACAGGCAGATGAAGCCTGGCCGACAAGGCCAAGGAGGGATGCTGGGCACAGCAGGAGGGGTGCGGTGACCCTGGCTTACCTCCAGACAAGAGGACCAGGACCAAGGGCACCAGGCAGAGTGGGGGACCGAGATTGCTCCCCATGGCCACAGGAGACAGGACAGCTGTCCCTGGCTTGCGCTGTGTGTCTGCTTGGCTCGGTGTTCAAGCTGAAACTCCAGACCTAGGCCTGATTGTACTCCCTTCCCCTGTCCCCCACAACCTCCAGCCTTATGCAATCTGTGCCCTGGCACCTGTGGTTCAACCTGCCCACCCTACCCACGTCACTTTCCGGAATGTCCAAGCGGGAAGGCCCTACTGAGCTGCCAGTCAAGGAAATGGCAACTGCACAAGCCCCACCCTTTTGCTGCCCAAGGTCCAGGACTCTCCCTTTCAACACCTCCCTCTGCCACAGTTCCTCCCCAACAAGGCCAGACCGCTTCCTCAGGGACCAGAAACAAGGCCCCAGCTCACTCCCCTGTTGACGTTATGGAGCAGAGTCCAGCCACTGTTTGTCCATCAGGGTCTCTGACCTGCCTCCTGCGGTTCCTGGAATCATTCCTGCCGTCCCCGCCCCCAGGCAGAAGCACAGACACATGTGGAAATCACTGGGTTTTATTAATTTCATAACCGGGGAATTCCACGTGAAAGTGAAAGGAGAGCGAGTCCCTCAAAGCCCCAGGCAGGCCGGCCCTGCCTGGGGGTCCTGGGGGCCTGACTGACTGAGGATGAGGATGGGTCATGGGGTCAGCGCACCTGATTAGAGGGGCAAGAAGTTCAGGACCCCCTCCAGGTGCTGCCTCAGCCAGGGCTGCAGGCTGAAGAGGCTGATGTGGAAATCTCGAGGCTGTGGGATCTTGCCAGAGGAGGCTCTCTTGCGGGAGTTTTTATCAGCGCTGCCACAGGGGTTGTAGAGACCCCAGCTCACCAGGCCCACCTGGAGGGAGAGAATGGGACGGAAGGTGGCCCCAGCCCCAGCTCCGGGCCCCAACCTCCCTGGTTCTTTCAGAGGCCTCCCTCATTCCTCACAAGGCCAAGAGCCTGTGACTCCAGTCCTGCAAGCTTCTCCCTTCTCTCCTCACCTGAAAAAATCTGAATCTCCGCTCAAGGAAAACTGCTCCCCCAGATTCTCCTGAAGAAAGAAAGGACAAGAGACTGTCATCCTGCTCCCCTGTCCTCCAGACAGGACACAGGTGTCCCGGCATGCATGCTGGCCACAGGTGTGGTCTTCCCCGCAGGAATCCGGGCTCCAGGTGAGGGGTGGGTGGGAAGTGCTCACCCCTGCAGGGGTTGTCATCTTTCTCGGTGGTCCCACTGCATAGGAACTGGTTTGTCACCACCTCTCTGACATCTGTTAGGTTAGGGAACGTTTTTTTGTCTTGGGAGACAACCTTGATACAGCTTGTCCACTGCAGTTGGGGTGGAACGGGACAGAAGGATGGAATGAGCAGGCCCGGGGGCCACCTGGCAGTCCAGCTAGGCCTGGGAAGAGGGGTGGCTCAGGGTTGGATGGAGAAAGCAGCCAGAGCTGGAGGAAGCAGACAGGCAGGCCAGTAGGTGCCCCAGGGAAACCCCACCCCCTTACCGCACGGCAGACCTGAGTCCCTCACCTCCGTCCCTGTCTTGAGGTTAATGTTCAGTTTGTCCCCATTCAAGGCCACAAAATGAGCAGGAATGCTCAGCTTGTTCAGAAGTTCGTTCTCTGCAGTCAAGGGAAGGGGGATTGGTGCTGGTCCCTTTACCCAGCATCCATCCTGACATGGGGACTGCAGCACAGGCCATGTCATCACCCCCAAGCCCGGGTCCCGGCTTGTCACACACGAGACTCCCCAGCACTCACCATGCTCCCGGCAGGTGCTGCCTGGGGGTCTCCGCAGAGCCAGATTGGCCCCCACCGTGCAGGGAAGGCAGATGGGCCTGGAGAGAAGGGCAAGGGTCACCCAGGCCCATCCTTGGTGCCCCCTCCTCCAGGGCTGCCCCAAGGATGCACTCCCATCCCCGATGTCAGCACCTGGCATGGGTGGACAGCTTCACTTTCTGGGCCAGCTTGAGAAGGGCAATGTCATCGCCATAGAACTCCAGGATTCCCTGGTGCTTCTTGGCAGAGACGTTGAACCGTGGGGAGACCACCACCTTCTCGATTTGGAAGTCTTTGCCCCACTTGGATATGGGATCCCCTGGGAACAATATGGCAGATCAGGCTGGGCCAGGGCTCCCAAAGGGGCCAGAGGCTAGGGACCAGGGGTAGGAGCTCTGGCCGCAGGGTCAGGAACCTGGAGGGGGCCCTGCCTTACCCACATTGACTCTCCACAGGGAGAAGTCCTCGTCACCATGGCGGAAGCAATGGGCAGCTGTCAGAACCCATTGGTCTGAGATGAGGGAGCCCCGGCAGGTCTGCTGGCTCTTGGGCTGCAGGGGAACAGAGGACCTTCAGGGACTATGTCTCTGGCCCATGGCCACTTTCTCCTGTGGGATCCAAGCCCCATCCCGCCTTCCCAGTACCTTGATAGTAACATGCCAGGGTGTTCTCTCCTGGGCAGAGGCATTCGCTGACATGTTCCCCACCCCGCATATGGTGTCTACGAGCTGGGAGACATCTGTGGGTGGGAGGAGCAGATGGGAAAGAAGGCAGGTGAGGGGTGCTGCGAGCAGGTCCCCCGCCTGGACCCCAGTGTGACAGGGCAACCGAAGGTCACTCACCCAGCATGTGCTCAAAGACCTGGTACAGAGCCCGAGTGTCCTGCAGGATGAAGGCGTGCCGCTCGCCGTCCTTCTTGGAGCTCAGCTCGTTCAGCTCTCTCCAGTCCACATCCAGCTTGCCCACACCGATGGCATAGATGTCTGATGGGGAGGACAAAATCACCAGGACCCCGTGAGTCAGGAGGCTGTAATGTGGACCTCCCTGGACCCTCTTACACCCTACCTGAGCTGGAACCGCCTCCATGCCTTCTACCTGTTTACCTCTCCTCACACTTCACCCTCTTCCAGCCACAAAACCTTCTGGAAGCTCCTCCAATTTATAGGCACACCCCATCTCAGGCCCTTTGCACAAGCTATGCCTCACCTGGTTCACTCCTCCCTCAGACTTCCCCTCATGGCTCACCTTCTCACCTTTTTTAAGTCTTCACTCAAATGCTACTATCTCAGCGAATCCTTCCTGGCCTTTTCGTCTAAAACTGCAATGCCCCAGACACTTCCACCTGCTCTGTTTTATACTTTAGCATGTGTCACTGTCTCCCAGAACATGTATTCCTTGCCTATCTTGTTTAATGCCTGCAGTGCATAGAGCTGTTTCCCCCAAAAGGATAATGTTCAAGTTCTAACCCCCAGTACCTGTGAATGTGACCTTCTTTGGAAATAGGGTCTCTGTGGACATAATCAAGGTAAGACGAGGTCGTACTCGATTAGGGATGGGCCCTAATCCCTGGTGTCCTTCTAAGACAGCAGTCCCTGACCAGTTTCATGGAAGACAATTTTTCCATGGATGGAGGCTGGGGTGGGGGAATGCACATGCATAGTTCACAATAGGATTCACGTTCCTATGAGAATCTAATGCCACCACTGATCTGACAGGAGGCGGAGGTCAGGCAGTAATGGGGGCGATGGGGAGTGGCTGTAAATACAGATGAAGCTGTGCTCTATCGCCCACCCTCACCTCCTGTTGTGCGGCCTGGTTCCTAACAGGCCACCAACTGGTACCAGCTCATGGCCCAGGGGTTGAGGACCCCTGTTCTAAGAACAGGGGGATTTGTACACAAACACATGGAGAGAATGCTAGGTGATGACAGCGATGCACTGGGAGAAGCTGTGAAGACAGATGGCTATCCTGCTACAAGGAAACGCCTGGTGACACCAGAGACTACCAGAGGCAAGAAAGAATTCTTCCTTAGAGCCTTCAGAGAAAGCCTGGCCCTGCAGGCTTTTTTAAAAAAGATTTATTTTACTGTTTTTGACACAGAGAGAGACAGAGAGAAGGGGAGGGCCCAGAGCAGTCTCCATAGTTATACATCATCGGTTTTCAACACAGTTTCATTCCACAGGTGGAGGCAGGGTCTCGCAGGGTGGGAACTGGGCTGGGGGCCACCCGCGTAGGAAGCACACCCCAGCTCAGCATATAGGCCACACGGGCTAGGGCCAGAACTCAATCCTAGGACCACGGGGGCTGCACGGCAAGCACTCAACCCACTGAGCCATCCCAGCATCCCCTGCAGACACCCTGATTTGGACTTGTAGACTCCTGAATGTGAGAGAATGGATTTCTGTTGTTTTAAGCCACCCAAGTTTACATAATTTGGCATGGCGGCTCTAGCAAAGTCCAGAATGACCCTCCCGTGCAAGCAGGCATTTCTGTCTTTTGCTCATCACTGTATCTTTTGAAGAATGCATCGCCTGGAAGAGGCTCTCAGAAGTACTTTGAAATGACTAAATGACTAGCATGGAGGACAAACTTCAGATCGGGTCTTCCTCTGTAAAATGCAGGCTCTGGGGGAGGAGCATGCAGCCACCTGTTTTCCTGGAGGACCTGGGCCCCCACGACCCTCCAGGCACAGCTGTGAGTGTGCCAGTCAGAACTGCCCTGAAGTGGCTCACAGAGTCTGACCCTCTCCCACCTTTTGCACAAGGATCATGGCCCCTTTTTGCTCCCACAGGGCCCTGTGTTGTGTGTAGGGAGTGAGATGCTCAGACGCCTTCCCTCAGGAAGCCATCTGGCACTGGCCAGGCGGCAGCCATTCCAGGAGGAGCTGGACGATCCTCATGCCCTGCGTGTTCTGTTCCGCTTTTTCCCTTGCGTTTCGCTTAATGCTGGGGGTTTTGAGCCTTTACTCATGGCCCGCTGACACTAAGGAATTAGGGAGTGAAGTTTGGGCTTGCCTTCCTTAGGCCAGAGTTTTGAAGAAGAATCTGCTTTCAACTGACGGGCAGGTGGGGTGGAACAGAAAAGAGAGGCCCCAAGGGGAAAGTGAAACTTGGGGACTCAAGACCAGCGGCCCTCCTTCTTCTGCAGCCCTCTCTCTGAAATTCTTTTCTGGTCAAAGGTCGGGGTACTTTTTATTTACTCAGAACCTGAGGAATTGTTCTTTGAGAGCCTGCAGCTGCCAAAGTCCTAGTTATCTGTACTGCTAGATGGGGGAATGCCAGGGACAGTCCCCACAAGGAATCCAGGCCTTTTCTTCCTGGAGACATTCGTGGAACATAAAATGGTGGATAATGATGCCGATGATGGCGGCTGCTAACACACACTGTGTTTCTCTGTGCTAGGTGACATCTGAGCACTTGCCCCTGTCAACCTAAGAGGCAGGGCCTAGATCTAGCCCCCTCTTACAAGTGAGGAAACTGCCCGCAGCCAATCAAAGATGCAACCACGTTCAAAACCATGGGTGGTTTGACTCCAGACTCTTCAACGTGACACTCGGCTGCCTTCACACAGAATGACAGAACCGGTGGCGGGGCCTGGGGTGGGGGGTGTCTCTCTACAAAGACAGCCAAGATGCTGGACGCCCTGGCAGGGCCCGTCCCCTCTGCAGGGGCAGCACAGGCGGGAGCCAGGGCCGATGCTCACCCAGATAGTCGTTCCTCTTCTGTTTGATGTTCAGGACCTCTTTGATATTGTCAACAGCTGGCTTGGGAGAGCCCCCCATATTGGACTTTCCTAGAACAAGGAGGAAGAAGCATTTTTGTTTGGGTGGATGCACCAGGACTCCCACAGTCCTGGAAGGGTGCAGAGGCATTCATCCTCGGAATCGCTACACTTACACCTCCTACCCAAGTTTTAAGATACATTATTTACTAAAATTCTCTGTACTCCAGGCACTAGGTCAGGACCTTTGTTTACTTTATTTCATTTAATTCTCATGAAATCCCAGGAACTATGAGTATCCTCATTTTATAGACAAGAAAACTGAGTTCTTAGGGGTGACATAATATAGACAAAGTCTTATCATCAATGACAGAGCCCAGGCCCCTACACAGTCCTCCCTTTTGTCTGCATCTCGACTTCACTGTTCCGAGGCCATGCACCCACCTGGCTCACTCCCAGTGACCTCCCAGGTAGTGACAACAACTAACATTTATAACCACCAAGCACTTTTACACTAACTACTTAAACTTCCATGAAAATTGTGTAAGGAATGGAGGGCAGCTATTATTTTCATTGTTGTCATCATTACTGTTGTCACCTTCAACACTACTTCTATTTTTTTTTAACACTATTTCTACTTTATAAATAAGAAACTGAGGCCCAAACTGGCAGAGAGAGAACCAGAATGCAGGTCTTCTGATCCCATCTTAGTGCTCCTGCCAATGTGTCAGCCTCACTCAGAGACGGTGACACCCACCGTCAGTCAGAAGGATGATGGCATGTCGGATTTCCTGCCAGGCCGCTGTGTTCATACCAAGGCGCTGCATTTGGTTATTCATCATGATGTAAACACTGTTTAGGGCCTCATAGGTGTTGGTTCCGGTGCCATTTTCATGGTCTGGAATATGTGAAAAGGAAGGACTCGCTTAGAAACTTCTCATCTACCACCTGGGAGAAGGAAGCCATTCTATTTCCCCCAACCACTGCATATGAAATTGTCAAATGGTTTGGTAAACTCAGACCTTGACTATCCAGATAGAGACTTGCTGTTATTGCCTGTTCAGACATTAAGTGCCATTGCCCTTAGAAGTGCTCACTGCATAACCCTAATCCAAGGCCACTCTAAAGTCCCCAGATTCAAACATGGGGCTTCCAAAGTACTTGGGCTGTGTTAGTCTCTGCTGCTGACCTTGCAGGTAGTTGACAATGATGTGTGGGGAGACTACAGCACCACAAAGAAACCAGACTGTGTGGTTCTGACGCCAGGAAGGAGCCGGAGACCTGCACAGTGCTCTGGACACAGTACATTACAGTCAGCCAGGAAGCAGTGGCAGCTGGGACACCCCCACCATGAGCCTGACTTGGAAACGGGAGGAACCAGAGCCCCAGGGTCCTGAGACTTGAATGCCACCAAGAAGCCTGCATCCCTCTCTAACTTATCCAGTCTGTCTGCAGGAGAGTGCACCCCTTCCCTGCCCCCTCACATTCCTTTAATGACACCCATACCTTTATAGTTGAGGTTGTCCAGACAGCTGATCACTTCAGCCACGTCCCGGGAGTTTTTGTGCAGGACAGACATGATGATTTTGGGCTTTGATGCAAAGGTGATGATGGCGACACTAACATTGATCTCAAAGCTGAAGATCTGTGAAGGGCAAGTGAGAGGTAGAGTGGAGGGGCCCTGAAACCAACGGGGAGCCAGTAGGAGAGCCAGCAAAGGGCCCCAGTGAAGGCAGAGAACCTGGACTGACAACAGCAAGGTGTTGGGTGACACTAAGAAATTACTGCTTGGAAGAACCCCAGAAACTGACATCTGTGGACCATCTATTCTCTTTGCTAGACTCAATCCTCATTGAATCTTCACAGCAACTTTGTTAGAGGGGCACGATGGGCCTTATTTTGTAGGTGAGGAAGTGGAGGCCTTTTCACCTTGCCACAGATCACACCACTGGTAAGAGGCGGAGGTAGAACTCAAACCTGTCCACGTGACTCTGAGGCATGTCTCCATCTGTGGCATTTTACAGCCTCACAATTTAGTAAGTTACTTAGCTCTAAGCCCAAAGAGAGGCTCCGAGGAGCACAAAAACTGCCTTCTTTAAAATGTAGCTGGGGGAAGCCGGATGGCTCAGTGGGTTGAGCGCTCGCTTTGCAGCCCCGGGGACCGAGGATCGAATCTCAGCCGCAGCCCATGTGGACCCATATGCTGAACTGGGGAGTTCCTCCAGTTCAATTCTCATCAGGGTGAGACCCCGGCCCAGTTCCTGCCCTGTGCAGCCCCGCCCACCTGTGGAATGAAACTATGTGGAAAAACTGATGATGTGCAACTATGGAGACTGTTCTGGGCCCTCCCCCTTCTCTCTGTCTCTGTATCTCTCTCTCTTTCTCTCTCTTTCTCTCTCTCTCTCTGTCAAAAACAATACAAATAAATCTTTAAAATATAGCTGGGAGGAAGAACACACATCCACATAAACTACATTGAAAAGCACATTACCAAGCAAAATGTGGGCAAGGAATCTGAACCCGTGGAAATGTTTTTAAATTATTAAATATTAAGTGATTGTTTTAAATTTGTTCAACAGAGACAGCAGCATTTTTGTGCCACACCCCAGGGGATTATTTTTGTGCACCCCTCTGTGGAGACCACTGTTCTAGATAGATGATGACTTCCAACTGGCTGGCCAGATGTTTTCAATGAGACAGAAAACAACGGTACTGTTTCAAACGGTATGTTGTTTTCTGTCCCATTTAAAACTGTCTGTCTGGTCAGCCTCGTTCCTAGAAGCTAGGACCTCAGTCTTGCTCATCTGTGGTGACCCCCAGCACCCAGCACAGTGCCTGACATGTAGTAGGTGTCCCAACAGTGTTTGTGGGATAAGAAATGGGATCCTAGCTGTTGAATCCACAATTCTTTCCTGGAAAGGCTTCTTGAAGGAGGTGGGCTATGAGTGGGATTCTGAGGAAGGGAAGGAGACAGAGAGAAAGAGACAGAGGGAGCAGGAAAGCCTCCTCCGTGCCCGCCGGGCTCCCTCTCCCGGACCCTGTCCACCATGAGGGTGGCGCTGTTCCTGAAGACGTGGAAGTCTTCTTCCGCCACGCTCTGAGAGGCGTCCAGGAGCAGGTAGAGGTTCAGGTGACCAGAGCGCTGGATTTGGATTTTTCGGCCCACGCTTTCTGGGAGAAATGAGGAAGAGGAGGACTGAGGTTTCCCCCTCCTACCTGTTCCCTTGCCAGGAGGGTCAGGCCTCCCCTCCAGGAAGCTCTGGCCTGCTGAGCCCACCAAGGGCCGCGCCTCCAGCAAGTGTGCCCAGCAGCCTGCTGCCCCCGCTCCAGCGCTCACCCTTCTTCTTCTGTGTGGGATTGGTGGCTCCAAGCAGGTGGGACAAGGAGGAGCCCAGAGCAGGGGCCACGTCTTCAGGAAAGTCGTAGGAGTAGGGCTCTGTGGGAAGAACCACCTGGTAAGCCGGGCCCGTGGGGGCGCGTGGGAGGGGAGGGTGCCCAGGAGTCTCGGGAGGTTCGGGCAGCTACTCACGGCGGCAGACGGGCTCCGTCCCACTCCAGACCCCATCGCCCTGGCACTCGCGCGCTGCAGACCCAGTCAGCACCAGATTTGAGGAGCAGCGGTAGCTGACCTTGTCCCCAAGGTCAAATCGAGACCCAGTCCGCACTGAGCCCACCGAAATGCCAGGGTTGGGACAGTCGCTGGCTGCGTGTGAACAAAGGAGATGGGGGTGAACAGGGACTCACCCCCTCGACCTCTCGCTCTGCTTACCTGCCCTCTCCCTCCAGCTCTTCCTTGTCTCCAGCCCGTCAGAGCCTCTGTAGGCCCCTTGGCTTCCCGCTGAGGAGACCCCACAACTGTGCTTCCCAGGGAAGTGGATAGAAAGCCGCAAGGAGGGACAAATGTTCAGAGCTCAGTGGCCTCAGCAGCCAGCTAGAGCATCCGAGCCCCAGCCCAGGGACTCAGGCTGCATCCATGCCAGCACCCTAGGAAGGACGCAGCTGAGGAACCCACCCCCGCAGAGGACACTGGCTCTTCCTAGAGCACACTGTCATCACTACACACCCACCACACGGTGTCAGAGACGATGTCAGTCCACCAGAGCTCCATGACATCACTGCAGTGTCAATGGGAACACTGCTTGCCAGCCTCCACTACAACTAAACACATGCCCACCCAGGACCCAGGGACTCCACTCCTAGATCATCTGCTTACAGGAAACAAGTGCACCAGTGACCAAAGTCACCATCAAGAATGTCATAGAGCTTTCCTCCTAGTGTAAGGTGACCAGATTTTAACATTGGTAAAGCGGGACACTATTGACCGCGGGGGAGGGGGCTCTTGATTAAAAATTTGGTCTATCTCCTGCCGTTCCCTAGCTTGTCGTGCATTCTTTCCAAAAATCGGGACTTTTATAAAACACCACAGGACGCCAGACAATTGTTAAAAATCGGGACTGTCCTGCTAAAAGCGGGACGTCTGGTCACCCTATCCTAGTGGCCCCAAACTTGAAATTAATCCAAATGCCCACCAACAGGAGCATGCATAAGGAAAATGTAATATGGTCATAGGATGGAACTCTGCAGCAATAAAAATAACACGCTGCTGATACGGAGGACAACATGGAGCAACCTCGCAGCAGAATGTTGAATAAAGGAAACCAGAGGCAAAAGAGCACATTCTGTGTGGTTCCATCTGTATGAGGCGTAGAAGAAGCTGACTAGCCTCGGGAGAAAGAAGTCAGAAGAGCAGTCACCTCGTGGGAGGGGACAGGAGCTTCCTGCCATGTCGGACATGTCCTCACTCTCAGGTGGTGATTACATGGGTGGACACATGTGTGAAAGTTCATCGAGCGGAATACTTAAGGTTTGTACATTTTACTGTAGGTAGATTACACCTCAATTTTCAAATAAGTTATATTTATATTTGAGGCAATGGCTACTGAGAAGAGTCAAGGATGACGAATAAGGAGCCAACAGCTGGGCCACGTGGTGAGGGGACAATCTTGCCATCTCCTAGGCCCTGTGTTGTCTTCTGTGCTCAGAACTGTGATCCAGGAAGCTGCCTAACTCCACAGGCAAACACGGCTCCAGGGGAGCCAGCGAGCCCCACTCCCATCAAGCAGAGCCCCTCACCATTCACAGGGGAGCAAAAACCATGCCATGAGTGTGTGTGGCTCTTATCAGATTCCCAGGGCTTCTAGATGCTTCCTAATATCAGAGCACGTAATCCACATGACAACCCCATGCAGTTGGCTCCCTTACTATCCCCATTTTACAGATGTGAAAACTGAGGCAGAGATTGAATAACCTGCCCAAAGTCTGGCAACGTCAGAGCTGGACTCGGAACCCACACCAGCTCCAGAGGCCAGGCCCTCTATTTTCTCAGCATAGCGTCTGTCCCCCTGGGGCCTGGATACCAATCTTGCTTTGAGGCATTTGGAAAAGCTGCTGTGTGAAGCCTTTATGTTGGAATGATGCTTACAACCAATGACCTCAGACTAGGCTCCCCACAGGCGGGTGCTGTGTGACCCATAGATCTCAATTTACCAAAATCCAGGGATATTATTTTAGCACGAGGAACAGCCGGCCCTTGGACACACATCTGGCTCCAGGGTCCCTGGAAGCACCCATCCCCCAGGCAGCCATCAGTCAGGGCACTCACCGCCATTGTCACACACAGTCATCTCCCCGTCCCACATGCCATTGGGGCGACACTGTCGCACTGGCGAGCCCCGCAGTGTGAAGCCGTCCTCACACTCGAAGCTCAGGTTGCCGCCCACAGGGTGGGACCCCAGCCGTGGGGTATACATGCCATTCTCAAAGGAAACAGGTGCTGGACAGCGGACAGCTGGAGAGAAGGGGAGGGGAATATAGGCATGGACGTCAAAGGGGTGACATTCAGCTTGCATGATGCATGGGGACAGCCAGCTGGCTGTCTAAATAAATATTGGGACTATGCGTGTGAAATTGCTGCTCTTGGCAATGGTTGAACACTGGCAATTTCACACAGTTCAACCTAATAAATTGACAAACAGCCACTTACTTCAGCCCGGTGAGGGCCGTGGTCACCCCAGCCCCTCCTCCGGGGTCCTCAGGTGTTCCATGAATGGGTAACTAAAGGGGTAATGCCTGGCACAATGGGAGACTCCAGGACCATCAGCACCCTTTCTGAATGGCCAGTACTATGCAGTCAGCTGTTAGGTATTTTAAAAATTGTCCCGGCTAAGCACTCCACACTCTCCCGCAAAGCCTGCCTCTAGTGCTTTGCTGTGGATGTTCACATTTTCCCACTGTTTTGTAAAGCCCTATGGAGGAGCAGCTCTGCCGTCCCTTCCACGCCGTCTGGTCAGGTTATGCCCCACCCTGAGCAACTCCTAAACAGAGGTTCTGGGGAAGCCGCTGGCAAGCCCTCAGGGAGCCTCACGTTTGCAGACTGCTTTTGTCAACCGAGTGGATCGCAGTGTCTGCCACTGGCCATTGCTCAAGCACAGTCGAGACACCGGGGACGGATAGCGGCCCAGGGGACAGGAGTAGATGAGGACACTCCCGGGAGCCCAGCCATGGCTGAGGGTGAAGTTGCCACCGGAGATTTTCACGTTGTGAGAGCAGGAGGGAGTGGCTGCGGCCAAGCCTGTGGGCATGGGAACACGACACAGAAACGAAGGAGGAAGGCCCCCATGAGAAAAGGAAAGCAAAAGAGACTGTTACATGCATGGCGACAACCTGATAGCCTAGTCTCGCCCCCTGGACCTCAATCCTCCCTCCCTTGCTCCTACCTGGGTACAGGGGCAGCAGGCAAAGGAGAGCAATCAGTGGGTCCATGGTGTCCACGCTAGGGGTGGGGACAGGCAGAGAGCAGGGAGAGGGAAAGGGTCATCTGACTTCCCGAAAACCAGAGCTGGCTGAGCAGCGGCTTCAGTTGCTGCCAGAGAAGGAAAACTAGGGAGTGGCAGGGGGATGGTCTCTCCCTAGGGAAAAAAACAGTCAGGGATTAGGGACTGAGTGAGGGGGTGAGACCCGTGCCTGTCTCCCCAGCCCCGATATATCCGTAGAGTCACCTGACTTCCACCACAGCCTTTGCATAGTGCTTCCACCCTCCAGCCCACACACACATGGACACATGCATACACGCTCTTGCACGACTAGTCTAAAGCACATAAACCCACAAACCATCCAAGATATTGCGAAACTTTATTTCAGTACAGT
This sequence comes from Craseonycteris thonglongyai, assembly GCA_004027555.1. Classification (NCBI taxonomy): domain Eukaryota; kingdom Metazoa; phylum Chordata; class Mammalia; order Chiroptera; family Craseonycteridae; genus Craseonycteris; species Craseonycteris thonglongyai. The sequence continues at coordinate 9,748 of PVKE010002355.1, read as the reverse complement.
TTTGGTTTTCTTTTGGATTTTACTTCACGAGAGCCTGTGATAACACTGGCTTCTTGCATATAAACCTCCAAGAGACTGAGATTAATTTTCTCAGAATTTCTTGATAAGTAGGACTAGCCACAACCTTTTTCTGTCCCTGAAACCCTTCTCCATGGAGACTCTAGAAATGAAAATGGAATCAACACTTAGTTTTAGAGCCTTGGGAAATGTTTAGCACACTTTCAATGGAAAGTCCAGCAGATAAAATTCCCAATTTATAAAATACATAATTTGGGGGTTGGTTACTCAAAGAAATAAAAGTATTCTGGGGTTTGAACGTGCCTTTTTTTTTTTTTAAGGGAAAGCCGGGATGACTCAGAGGGTTGAGTGCTTCCACTGCAGCCCTGGGGTCCAAGGATCAAGTCCCGGTCCCGGCCCATGTGGACCCATATGCTGAACTGGGGTGTGTTTCCCACCCAAGTTCAGTTCAGCCCCTGCCGAGGGCATGTCTCTCATGTGAGAGGCCCCCAGCTCACGGGGGAACGACTCCCATGCGGGAGGCCCACTGCCCTGTTCCCGCCCTGTGCAGCCCAGCGCCCACCTGTGGAATGAAACTATGTCGAAAACTAACGGCATACAACTATGGAGACTGCTCTGGGCCCTCCCCTTCTCTGTCTCTCTGGCAAAACAATAAAAAGAAATCTTAAAAGAAATAATTTAGATTTAGATTATTATTTTGAGAGAAGGTGAGATGAGAGAGAAGTTGGGAGGAGCAGTCTCCACAGCTGCACATCATTAGTTACAACATAGTTTCATTCCACACAGGTGGATGTAGGGCTGTGTGGAGCAGGAACTGAACAGGGGGCCTCCTGCACGAGAGGTGAGAACATTCTCCACCATCTTGGTAGTTACTAGTTGCGCTGCAGTTCAGCATATGGGTTAGCATGGGCCAGGGCCGGGATTTGAACCCTGGACCTCACAGTTGCACAGTGAATGCTCAACCTGCTGAGCTATCCCGGCAACCCCTGAGCCTTTATATTTGTATGAACTACAGAAAGCAAAGAAACTCTGAGCTACAATATTCACCTCCCCATCCCACAAAAGTCTCTTTGATATTTTGTCAAACAATGTGAGGTATTAAAAAAAAGATCAATCAAAAATGAAGATGAGGGGAAGCCAGGATGGCTCAGTGGGTTGAGCATTCACTTTGCAGCCCCGGGGACCAAGGATCGAATCCCGACCCTGGCCCATGTGGATCCATGTGCTGAACTGGGGAGTTCCCCCAGTTCAGTTCTCACCGGGGTGAGGACCCCGGCCCAGTTCCTGCCCTGTGCAGCCCCACGCCCACCTGTGGAATGAAACTATGTGGAAAAACCAATGACGTGCAACTATGGAGACTGTTCTGGGCCCTCCCCCTTCTCTGTCTCTGTCTCTGTATCTCTCTCTCTCTCTCTGTCAAAAAAACAATAAAAATAAATCTTTAAAAAAAAAACAAAGATGAAACACCTCTCAAGTGATCAAGTAAGTTTGTGAAACTCTTTTGATTCACAAATAATTCCTCAGAAACACATATACACGGGGGGTGGGGTGGGAGGAGGGGGCACTTGGACAGGACTGACTGAACGCAGAAAGACTGTGAAACCCCTGATTTTGGGGGCCCCAAAACTGTTGCTGTGGCAAAGCTGATGACTCCTCCCCTAAACCCTGTGTCTATTCTCCCTCCTCCACATTAAGAGATGTTTAGGGGATGCCAGGATACCTCAGCGGTTGAGCGCTTGCCTCCAACCTCAAGGTCCAGGGTTCAATTCCTGGCCTCAGACCATGCAACCCCATCTGCTGAATGGCAGCACAACTGGTAACCACCAGGATGGCTCAGTGGTGAAGTTTCTCACCTCCCATGTGGGAGGCCCCCTGCTTGGTTCCTGCCCTGGGCAGCCCCACATCCACATGTGTGGAATGAAACCATGTCACAACTAATGATGTACACCTATGGAGACTGCTCCCTTCTCTCTCTCTCTCTCTCTCTCTCTCTCTCTCTCTCTCTCTCTCTCTCCCTCTCTCTCTCTCACCTACTCTCAAACAATAAAAATTAATTAATTAATTAATTAATTAAAAAATGTTTAGCAGGATATACAGTCACCCAACTAAAGACTACATTTCCCAGCTTCCTTTATAGCTGATAGCCGGGTGACCTGGTTCTGGCCAATAGGATGTGTCTAGAACTGAAGTAACTTCCAAATTATGGCCCTAAAATAAAAGGGGAGTATGCCCTCCCCTTCCTATGGACTGGATTATAAATTTGATAGTATTTCGAAAGCAGCATCCTAGGGGTGACAGAAAAAACAGAAAGAAGACTCTAGGTTCCTGACATTGTATTGGTGTCATACCCGTCCCATCCACCTACTTCAGTTGTTACAAGAGAGATATAATTACCTTAAGGGAGCTGGGTATTAGAGATGTTCACAAATAATCTACCTGGCTTTGTCTCTTTTCAGTCACATTGTAAGATTGAATTTCCCCACCCACTTGCTTTGGCCAGTGACACGTGAGTATGGGTGACAGGTATCACTTCTAGGTGGCAGCTTTATGAGCCAATGCAGAAATCAGAAATTCACCATGTTCTCTTTCACTCTGTGTGACAATATTTGAGATGGTGGCCACTCCATCAGCCTAGATCCCTAGGGTGATACCAAAAACAGAAGCCCTGCTGACCCTCAGCAGAAATGTAACGTGAAAAAAAATAAACCTTTGTTGTTGTAATCCACCGCATTGCCACTGCCACAAAAGGAAAAAGAAATACCAATCAAAATGTAAGGGCTTGGGGAAGCCGGGATGGCTCGGCGGGTTGAGCACTTGCCTTGCAGCCCCAGGGTCCGGGGATTGAGTCTGGGCCCCGGCCTGTGCGGGCCCATGTGCTGAACTGGGGTGTGGTCCCAGTTCATTTCTCACTGGCGCAAGCTTTCCATGTGGGAAGCCCCCAGTTCAGCCCCCAGTTTGAGGGGGCGTGACTCCCATGCAGAAGGCCTGGGCCTGTTTCCCACCCTGCACAGCCCCCCACCCACCTGTGTGGAATGAAACTATGTTGAAGACTGATGACATACAACTATGAAGACTGCTCTGGGCTCCCCCCTTCTCTCTGTCTCTGTCTCTGTCTCTCTCTGTCATAAACAATAAAATAAATCTTAAAAAAAAGCTTAGGGGCTTAAGAAAATGATTTAGAGGAAGCCGAGATGGCTCAATGGGTTAAGTGCTCGCTTTGCAGCCCTGGGGACCGAGGATCGAATCCCGGCCCCGGCCCGATCGGACCCATGTGCTGAACTGGGGAGTGCCCCCAGTTTGGTTCTCACCGGGGTGAGACCCCGGCCCAGTTCCTGCCCTGTGCAGCCCCACGCCCACCTGTGGAATGAAACTATGTGGAAAAACCAATGATGTACAACTATGGAGACTGTTCTGGGCCCTCCCCCTTCTATCTGTCTCTGTATCTCTCTCTCTGTCAAAAACAATAAAAAAAAAAAGATTTAATCTTTCTCCTGATTCTGTGGCTTGACCAGGTGGTTCTTCTTCTGGTCTTGCCTGGGCTAACTCGTGCAGGTACAACTGTCTGGGGGCTCGGTTCTGTGGGCACAGGATGACAGCTGGGGCTCACTCTCCAGTGGTCTTTATCCCTAGACCCTCATAGGGTGGCAGTTTCCGGACAGCATTCTAAGAGGTCCTAAGCACGATCAGCAACAATGGTAATCCACAGAAGTTATACAGCATCCCTTCCACCGTGTTCTGCTGGTCGTAGCAAATCATAAGGCCGACCCAGATTTCAAGGTGGGGTAAATTTTGCCTCTTGATGGGAGGAGTGGCAAAGTCTCATTGCAAAGAGGCAGGAAAGGAGAGGTTTATGGTCATATTTTGCAAATTACTATGGTAACCAAGAATTGGGAGTTGTTTGTTGCCAGGGCATAATAAATCTTCACCTGATTGAAATCTTTGGATGCCCCTTTAAGCCACTGCTATGGACTGAATTGTGTATCCCCCCCCCCAAAAAAAATTCATATGTAAAGTCCTAACCCACAATGTAACTATATTTGGAGATTATTGAGCCTATAAAGAGGTAATTAAGTTTAAATGAGGTCATAGGATGGGTGCTGATCTGAAAAGGCCATGTAAGAATGATCATCTGCAAGCCAAGAAAAGACCTGTTGGGGAAGCTGGGATGGCTCAGTGGGTTAAGCGCTTGCTTTGCAGCCCCGGGGACCGAGGATCAAATCCCGGCCCTGGCCTGTGCGGACCCATATGCTGAGGTGGGATGTACTTCCCATGCGGGAGGCTCCCAGTCCAGTTTCCACCCTGCACGGTGCCCACCCACCTGTATGGAACAAAACCATGTCGAAAACTGATGATGTACAACTATGGACTCTGCTGTGAGCCCTCCCCCTTCTCTCCCACTCTCTGTCTCTTGTCAAAAACAATAAAATAAATCTTTCTTTAAAAAAAAAAAAGAGAGAGAGAGAGAAAGAAAAGACCTTTCACCAGAAACTGACCATGCTGGCTCCCTGATCTTGGATTTCCAACTTCCAGAGAAATAAATTTCTATTGTTTAAGCTGCGTAATCTGTGGTTCTTTGTTTTAGCAACTCAAACAGAATAATACCTCCACCCATTTCATATCTAATAACTGCCTTTAGAAGAAAGGGCCTTTCTTTCATGAGTTTATCTCAATATTTGTTGAGTTAAATAAACCTGGCAGTGTGTCAGAACCCAGTCTCCCTTTTCTTCCTTAAGGACTAGAACTCGCAGCGTTTTCCCTGAGTCCACACAGTACACTGGTAAGCATATTGTATGCTCCTCAATGTTTCTTCTCCCCTTTCCGCTGGCTAGAATACCACCCTAGAGCACACACGGTGGTAGTCACATGTTCATAATGACAAAGCAACAAAATTAAAAAAGCCCTGCTCCCCAAACCTTCAGGGCAATCATAACTGTCCCAGACTGCTTACACTTAGATCATTTAAGCCACTGTTATTCTGGCCTTGTTTTAGCAGCCAAACCTGTATTTAACTAATATACAAGTACTAAGCCAGAAATCAACACGGGAGCCAAAGGCAACACCAAGGACTTGTGTTTATCAAGCTATAACCTACACTGCTAATAAAGAGACCCAAAACCCAGTGACGTAAGGAAGGTAGATGTTTCCTTGTCTCTCACATAAAAACCTCAGAGTAAGCAGACAACGGACAGGGTGAGGCCAGCCTTGGCTGGCCGGGCAGAGCTGCTCGTCCTTTCAGTCAGGAGAGGTGGTCTGTGGCTGGTCTAACCTGTGCATCGTTAGAACGCTAATACTATACAGAAAGAACACAGATCCGGGGAGACGACAAGCATGTGCACAAAGAGATCAGCTCTGGTGGGTGTGCCACATGGCATAATGGCAAATCAAGAAACAGTGGGTCCCCAGAGTTGGTCCATGATTCTAATCCTCCAGGAGGCCAGGTCCAATGTGGAAGAACCATGGCCTGAGCGCCTCTGGGCCTGAAGATACCAGTTCTTTATTCCCCTCTCTACACTCCCAAGTAGATTTTCAGAAGACCCCCATTGGGTGACTGTGGCATTAGTGTGTCCATTTTTTGCATCATTAAAAAGCCTGGCAATAAAGAAGATGTGGTACATTTACACAATGGAATACTACTCAGCGATAAGAAATGATGAAATACAGTCATTTCTGGCAACATGGATGGACCTAGAGACCATCTTACTAAGCGAAATAAGTCTGACTGAAAGAATCAGGAAACATATGACCTCACTTATAGGTGGAATATAAAACTGAAAGTAACAAAGACACAGAGACCTATGGACACACCCAATAACTTGGTGATTGCCTGAGGGAAGGGGAGGAGGGGGGAGGGAGAGAGGGAGGGGAGGTGGGAAAGGGCACCAGCATTATGGACACACTTAATAGTTTGGTGTTTACCTGGAGAGGAGGGAGGAGGGGGGAGGGAGAGTTGTGGGGGGAGGGGGGAGTGGGCACCAGATATATGGTGTTGGAGGGGGACCTGATTCTGGGAGGTGGGCACATAATACGATGCATGGGTGATGTGATGTGGAGTTGTACATTGGGAAACTATCTAATTGTTACCAACCAATGTCACCCCATTAAATTTAACAATAAAATATTAAAATAAAATAAAAATAAAAAAAATTTGAACTCCAAACCTTAAAAAAAAAAAAAAGAAGGAAGGTGGAAACATAAAAAATAAATAAATAAATAAAAGCCTGGCAAATGCAACCTTGTGTTTTCACTACAGATGGAAGGAAAGAGGTAAATAATGCCTAAAATGACAGACCTTCCACGCCTGCCAGCTTCTTCCCTCTTGTCCAAATTTCTTCTCATCAATTCAAGTTTTCTAATACGCACTTTCAGGGGACCAATTCCAAAGAGAGGAAATCCACACTCCACACTCTGCAACTCATGCCCCATTCACAGCTTTAAAAAAAGGAAACGGTGGTGTGTGAGGCTTCCTGAGATGCCTTACAACCCCCACAGGGGCTCAGCACCTCGCAGCTGAAAATGTCACAGGAAGAGTAGCTGGCAGAGCAGACAGGCAGGGCCCCTGTGGTGCAGTCTCCACTTGGCAAGTCTACCTTTTGTGCAGTCAGAACACTTAGACATTGACTTGACTAACAGCATAAGATCTGCACCCTCAACCTCCTGGGGCAATTACAAACCAGTTCCCATCTCCAGATCAACTGCCAGTTTGGGAAACGGGGCTGGGCTGGCCGGGTTCCTAGCCTGCTGTGTGCTCTTAGCTGAGGATTCTGCACTGCTCCGCGAGGCTCTTCACGTTCGCAGTGGATCTGTCCCGGCCCCACTCGAATCTGTTGGGCCTTACCGCTGGGGTGTCTCACGGTCATCCAGTACCAGTATCTCTTTGTTGGCAGGTTTCTCTGGTGCCCTGCTTTCCCTGAGCACAGAAAGCTGGAAATATCAGAAAACTAAGGTCCCCTGAAAGCAGCCTCCACCTGTGACTGTGTAAAATGGGTACATGAGCCCCAGCTTCCTCACTCCCCCGGCCATAACTCTGATGTGCACATTCTGCACCACTTCAAGGTTCCTCAGTGGGGCTCACCTCACTGACCCACCTAGTAAATTCTCTTGATAACACACCCTCTACTGATTGTGCACCTGCCTTACCCCACCCTACCACTCCCCTGCCTATGTTTCCTGGGATCGTTTCCCAGTGCAGAATGCACTTGGATCTTTGTCTCACGGGCTGCTTCTAGAGGAAGAAGACCTCATATTAACAGAAACTACTATGTGCCAGTTACTACACTGACCTGTCCCAGATTCACACAGGTATTGAGTGACACCAGGCGGCAGGGCTCCTGAGTCTATACGTGCAGACCTTATGCTTTAATGCCTCTTCCTAACATCTTCCCTGAAGTGGCTCTTCTGAGCTCCCTGACTTCTCTCAAGTCCCAGTTTCACGCCCACCCCTTTGCATTGTGTGTCCCCAAGCCCTTGTACCCCCAAGCGTTTGCCTCTTGCTACCCACTCTCCTATAACACCTTGTCCCCCATCCTTCTCAAGTCCCTCATCTTCCAGGGAGCTCGTTCAGCCTTCCAGACTCCTACTGGACCTGCGCACAGGATTTACTGCCTTCTAGTCATTTGTGTGCTTAGCTCAACCTCCTCAGAAGAAAGATTCCTGGAGTTTTTCTTGAAACAAGTTCCATGAGTAAGGCCAAAATCAACCTCCTCCCCAGTCCTATTCTCACTCCAAGTAAACAGAACCCTTTATATCAGTAACAAAAGTGGCTTTGGTTTCTATTCCTTCCATTTAATTTTTATAATACAAATATTTACATTGGGTCAGACCTGTCACACTTCCCCTAACAGGTCAGTGCTAGGGCACTTGGTACACACCATTCCCCATCATATTTTGCATTGACCTACTTACTTTGAACTGATTACCCAAGTGTGACTTTGAGAAACCTTTATTTAAGTCATCCTTAGAGCCTCAGAAAAATGTTATGTCCAGTCCCTGGCTTCTGCCTTATCCCCAAGTTCCTCCAGGCCCCTGGGTCCCAGAGGCTACCCTGAAGTCCCAGACTCTAGGATGGAAGACTGAACCCTGCCTCCTCACCCATCCATTGCACAATGAATTCCTGAATTAAGCCAGGCATTAAGGGTGGAGCAGGGACTTCCCAAGAAACAGGCCTGTCCTTGATCTGTAAGGGGCCACATCTCTTTCAGATGGAAACTCAGTCCCTGGGAACAGCCACACCTGGGGCATGCCATTGTGTCCTTCTGCCCACACCTCAGCCCCTACCTCCCCCCTATCAATCCCATCCCTCTGGGGTCTCCACAGCCCTAGGGAGCCAGTGGTGCATATTATCCTTTCTCCCCCACTTCTTACTACCTCTGGGGGAGTCTACCCTACATACTCCAGGCGAGAGGGTGGCGACCGTGTACTCATGTACTCAGGGCGCAGTTAGAAAAGGGTAAGGGAAGAGATGACCTCTGGCTGTAACCCCCAGGGCTCCCTTCCTCACCATCCTCACCCCACTCATCTGGACTTAGCTATGGTGGGAAGGGAGACATAATTTTCCTCCTTTGCCTTTTCATTCAGAATGTCTATCTAAGAGAGCCCAAATAAATAAAGTCATAAATAAAAGAGAAAAAGTTACAACCAACACCTCAGAAATACAAAGAATCCTTAAAGAATACAATAACAATTATATGGCAACAAATCTGACAATCCAGAAGATATTCATACATTTCTAGAAGAGTATAACCTTCCAAGACTGAACCAGGAAGAAATAAAAAATTGAAACAGACTGATAACTAGCACTGAAATTGAAGCAGTCATAAAAAAAAATAAAAAAATAAAAAAATTAGGGGGGGCCGGGATGGCTCAGTGGGTTGGGCGCTCACTCTGTAGCGCCGGGGACCGGGGATCGAGTCCTGGCCCTGGCCCGTGCGGAGCCATGTGCTGGGCTGGGGGCTCCCCCGGTTCGGTTCTCTCTCTGTCTCTGTATCTCTCTCACTCTCTCTCTCTCTCTCTCTCTGTCAAAAATAAAAATAAATAAAAAAAATATTAAAAAAAAAAAAAGAAATCACTTCTAAAAAAAAAAAAAAAAATTACCAACAATTAAAATCCAGGAGCAGATAACTTCTCAGGTGAATGCTGCCAAATGTTCAAAGAAGAATTACACCTATCCTTTTTAAACTATTTCCAAAAAATTGAAGAGGAAGAAACACTTTCAAATTCCTATTATGAAGACAGCATTACCCTAATGCCAAAACCAGACAAAGACATAATAAGGACACTCGATGATTTTCTCTGTGAGAACTTCAAGAAATACATATTGGGGAAGCCGGGATGGCTCAGTGGGTTAAGCGCTCACTTTGTAGCGCCAGGGACCGAGGATCGAATCCCGGCCCTGGCCTGTGCGGACCCACATGCTGAACTGGGGAGTGCCCCCAGTTCAGTTTTCTCTCTCTCTCTCTCTCTCTCTCTCTCTCTCTCTCTCTCTGTCAAAAACAATAAAAAAAAATTTTTTTAAAGAAATAGATATTATAGGGGGAAGCCGGGACGGCTCAGCGGGTTGAGCGCTCGCTTTGAGGCCACGAGGACCGAGGATCGAATCCCGGCTCCGGCCCAGGCAGGACCCACGTGCTGAACTGGGGAGTTCCCACAGTTCGGTTCTCTAGCTGTCTCTGTCTCTGTCTCTCTCTCTATCTGTCAAAAGTAAAATAGAAATAAATATGCACTGAAGATAAAA
>PVKE010002354.1:0-84071 GCA_004027555.1 Craseonycteris thonglongyai | reverse complement strand
CATCATCACCACCATCACCATCACCATCATCATCATCATCATCACCATCATCACCATCATCATCATCACCATCATCACCACCATCACCGTCACCACCACCAGTATTATTACCATCATCAGCATCATGGCTCGTTGGCTCACTGGCTTCTGGGACCTTAATGGGGACCAGCAGGCACAGTGCTGAACTCAGGACATCTTTATGTGAATCCCCTCCTTTGGAGTCTCATGAAGCCTGCCTTGACCACACTACACAAGATGGCAAACCCCTCCCCATGGCATTTGCTCTGCCCCCCTGCTTTGTTTTATTTTTCTCCATAGCTTTTGTTTCTTCTAACATATTCAATTATTTATTTGGGTTATTATTGTCTTATCATCTGTCTTCCCCATCTAGAACAGAAATTCTCAAGGGCAGGAAATTTGTCTGTTTTCCTACCACTACCTCCCCAGTGTTGAGAGCAATTCCTGACCTATAGAAGGCATTCAATAAATAATTTCGTAAGCAGGTGAATGAATGATCCTCTGGAATCTTCACAAACCTGGTAAACTTAGCAGGCCTATGCCTATCTCTCCACACTCATCCCTTGCCTCTGGCCTCACTATATTTCATACACACTGTGACATCTGGTCTCAGTTCCCCTGACACTGGAGCTCCTGGCCTCCTGCATTGCTGCATGCTCCCTCCTCCCTGCCACACTCCTCCACACACCTGCCCAGGCAGGCTCCTGCTCTTCCTGCAGGTCTTCTCTGACCACCCGGAAGAGTCACCCTTGTCTTTTGCTCATTTGCTCACTTAGGGGGAAGGACGTTTCCTCTAGGTCACCTTTGCTGCCCCCGAGCCCCCAGCATGGGGCCCAGCACAGAGTAGATACTCAAAACTATTCTGAACCCATTTATATATGAGGAACTGAGGGTGGGGAGTTAGGATTCATTCCAGACCAAATTCCAAAGCTTCTAAACTTAGCCATCACCTTATTCTGTTCTCTGAGTGGCATCTATTCATGGCAATGTCAGCCACAACCACGCCATGTCGGCTACCTGCCCCGCTTCCCAGGTGACCTCCCTCAACTGCCCTTAGTAACCACATCCTCGTTTGTGTTTTCAGTGAGTACATATCAGGCCCCTCTGGCCAGGTGCCGTTCTGGAAGACACTGTTATGGTTGACAACATTCCTGCTTTCATGGAGCTTACATGCTCGTGAGGAAAGGGACAATATCAAGTAAGAAAGCAAAGAATGAGAAATTCAGAACAGGGTAAATGCTGTGGAGACAATGGAAACAAGAGCGATGTGGCAGAAGGTGGCGGGGAGGTGGACAGCTACTCTAAACAAGGTGTTTGCATGTTATTCTCCTATCTCTGCTTCCCTGCACTCAGAAAAACACCTTTAACCACCCCTCCTGCTCCACAGGAAGCCTCAAGCTAACCCTTTGCATCAGCCCAATAGATGAGACTCTGTGCCCAACAGAGCAAAGCCCAGAATGAAAATATGGGATCCCTGCCAGCCGGACCTTGAATCTGTCTCCTGTGCTTCAGCCTCCTAGAATATCTGGTCTGCCTGTGATAGACGCAAAAGGTCCACAGCCGAGAGAGGGACTTGGATGATCTCCTCCTTCTGGTCTCTGGGTCATATGTGGACAATTTAGAGCTAATGGGGGTTTTACCTACAATTTCAAAGTCCTATAGCAGAGCTGAGGGGGCCCCCCACCCTAATAGTAGAAGAGGCTTAAAAAGCCTCTCTGAGTGGCTACATGGTCAGTTTGTCTGAACGCTCACTGAATTGAGCTGCTATTTAGATATAGAATAGGAGTGTACAACCTTAGGGCAAGGGAAAGGCACTGAGGGGTCCTCTGGAAGTGGAAGACTATCTGCCCCCTTCTGATTCCCCAGCCTAAACTCACCGCTTCAGGTTGAGGGCGTGGACACTGAGGGCCTGGGGTCTGAGCTGGCTCTAGCACACATTTGCTTTGTGACCTTGACACAACTTCATCCTCCCGTAACATGATTTTTTCTATACGTACAAGGAGAAAACTAACTTCATCTCGCCTGTCTCATAAGGTGGCTCTGAGGCTACAAATATTGACCCTGTACAATGTCTCCAACCCTTTCTCTGCGTCAAACCACCTTATCCAGCAGGAGGTGTGGACGTCAAAGGCCTCAGAAACCAGCATGAAATACATGGGGTGGGTGGATGGATGGATGAGGGATGGATAGATTCATGGATGAGGATGACGGATAGATGGATGGATAGATGGATGGATAGATGATGGGTGGATGGATTCATGGATGATAGATGAATGGATGGATGGATGGATAGACGGATGAATTCATGGATGAGGATGATGGATAGATGGATGGATGGATGGATGGATGGATGAATAGATGGATTCATGGATGATAGATGAATGGATTGATGGACAAATGGATGGATGGGTGGACAGATTCATGAATGATAGATGAATGGATGGATGGACAGATGGATAGATGGATGGATGGATTCATGAATGATGAATGGATGGATGGATGGATGGATGGATGGACAGATGGATTCATGGATGAGGATGATGGATAGATTAATGGATAGATGGATGGATGGACGAATTCATGAATAATAGATGAATGGATGGATGGATGGATGGATTCATGGATGATGGATAGATGAATGGGTAGATAGATGGATGGACGAATTCATGAATAATAGATGAATGGATGGATGGACAGACGGATGGATGGATGGATGGATTCATGGATGATGGATGGATGGATGGATGGATGGATGGATGGATGGATGATGGATGGACGATGGACAGATGGATGGAACCCAATCACTTCAAAATGTTTCAGGTGGCTTCCTAAAGATAGGGGGTTTAAAAGTGATGAAGAGACACTGGAGAGATGCTTTACTTAGGCCAAGAGTCTGGAATAGGTCATCTCCCTTTCCCATATGAAAAGGGCAGAGGAGTGAGTGGAATGAAGCCTTTGACGGTAAATGTAAAGAATTATAAAAATAGTCAGGACAGTGGTACCTCTCTTTTTCCTGAGGTGAGGGAACAGGAAGATTGTTGGATACCAAAATTTCAAATGACTTCTGAGAGGTGTGGAGACTTCTGTACTGTAATGGTGTGTGTGTGTCTCTCTCATTGGACTGGGCCTAGCATCTCCCTAACATGCACTTCTGAATCGAGGGCTCCATATAAATGTCCAGCATCTTGGTGACAGCCCTCTTAGACCATGGCCCCTCTATTCATTGTCCCCAGCTCATTCGGCAAAGCAGGGAAGCACAAGAAGGAAATGAGGCCAACAGAAACAAAGCCAGAATGGAAATTGCAACCCAAATATAAGATGTTTATTTCAGGCCTAATGAGGTGACCCACACTTCAGGAAAATGGTAATTATAACCTGACGGTAACAGATTGGAGGTGCCATTGCCACTGCCGCACCCCCATAGTGTGGCTTCCTGGGCCCCACCTTCTCCAGGAGCCAGGAGCCTGCTGGAAGCCAGGCCAGCACACGACGGGAAGACTTGGGGGAGGGGATCCAAGTCACCCCCAGGGACACACGCCCTGCCCACAGCCCACCCCACCCTGCTGCTCTATTGTCACCACCACTCCCCTTCCCACCACTCGTCACTCCTCCGTAGAGCCTGGGGGTTCCCAAATGTCACTCACTCACATGGCATCTTCACAGGCTTTGCCATATCCACCTACCACCTGCACCTGTTCCTTACCTACACTGCCCCTCAATTTATTTCATTATTTCGGAAAAAGAACCCTTACAACGTAGCTGCCATACAGAAAAAGTGGATTGCACGTCGTAATTAATGAGAATGAGCACACAGCGATTAAAACAAAACTCACAGCTCCGTGTACCCCCTAAAATCGAGCACGCTCACAGTGGTCCCCATTTCACACCTGGGGTCTCAAGGGTGGAGGTCGATCCTGGATTCGTCTGAACTCAGCACACTATGACATTCAAGGCCTGAGATCCTTTCAGAACTAAGGAGAGCTCCCCTATCAAAACCTCAGAGCACTGTGATGCTATTCATTCATTCATTCATTCATTCCGCAAGTAAATTACAAGCAACAACCTGCACTGTTGCTATTCATTCATTCATTCCACTGGTAAATAAGTGACTACCACAGGTCAGGCTCTGTTCTAAACACTTGACATGCAACAGTGGGTTAAACAAACCAAAACACGTCTGGCTCCTTGGAGCTCACATTTTAAGGGGCAGAACAAATACAAAACAGAATCAGAAAATTATATAGTAAATGAGAAAATAAGCAGTTCTATAGGACTGGAGATTCTGAAAGAGGGGATTGAAACTTCAAATAGATGGTCAGGTCAGGGCCTCGCTGACCGGTGAGATGCGGGAGAGGGAGCCCCTGGCAAGTCCCCCCACCAAGACTCGCTCAGCCCTGTGGCTCCTGAGACCCCCACCTGGAGGGCACTGCTGGCTTTGGCTGGGACCTGCCGGGCATTTCCCCCACCCCTGGTCTGGTCCCTCCCCACAAGCAGAGTTCCGCCGGGTGGTGCTCACCAGGCAATCTGACTCGGGCACCCTGACCCCCTGGAATGAAAAACCTGGCCTGCCACGTGAGCAGGGTGAGTGAAAAGGACCTCGGACTCCGCCTCAAACACCAGCCCTGGGGAGTGTCATTAAGCCTCACTTGGCACAGGCCACCGGTCCCGGAGCTCCTGAAGCCAAGCATTGGGGTCCCCACCAGGGACTGCCTTCTCAGACTGGCTCACCCCCAAAGCAGGCCCCAAGGTCCCGACTTCAGTCACTCATGCTGAGTGGGAAATGCCTGGCGGCATGGGGGGCGCCCCCTCCAGCCCTGCCCAGCTTTTTCCCCACAGGAACTCCATAATACGATTCATTACAATGCCCTATCGCCAGCTTCTGTGAGCAGGGTGCATTCTCAAATGTTGTCCCTACAGGCTTCTTGGATGGTGTGGGACCTGTCCTGGCACCTGCTCAAGCAGAGCCCAGAAGTGGGGGGTTACTGTCTGGGGACAACCCTCCACTTCTAGCGGCAGGAGCCATCGTCACATGGGTAGTTCTGGGAGGTGGCCTGGGCCCTTCCCGAAGACCCTGGTGGAGGCCAGCTCTGGTTGCAAGGCAAGCGCTCAACCTGCTGAGCTATCCCGGCACCCCCTCACGGTCACTTCTACATGTGGTTCTATGCCTGGCACAGGCGCATCACAGTAGGGGATTCATGACTGGCAGAAGTGGATAGTGGAGAAACAGTATTGGGCCTGGCCCTCCCCCGCCCCCTGCTAGCTTTGTGACTGGATAGTCCCTGCACTTCTGTGGATGCCACGTAGCTTTAAGGGAGGGCATCAATAATAACCATGCTTTCCATGGGGAAACCAGGATGGCTCAGTGGGTTAAGTGCTCACTTTGCAGCACCGGGGACCAAGGATCAAATCCTGGCCCCGGCCCGTGCGGACCCATGTGCTGAACTGGGGAGTGCCCCCAGTTCAGTTCTCTCTCTGTCTCTGTATCTCTCTCTCTGTCAAAAACAATAAAAAAATAAAATAAAATTGCATACTGCATTCATAAGACTTTAATAAATAAATAAATAAATAAATAAATAAATAAATAAATAAATAAAAATAACCATGCTTTCCAGAAGTGTCATCCAGCAAAATTCTGACACTAAAACATAAACGGGAAATAATTGCTATGGTGTCTGCTCATTTGCGCACAAGCCTCTCTTGTGAGCTCGAACAACAGACAACGGGCCAGGCCTGTGCTCCGTGCAGAAAGCAGCCTGGGGCTGCCGCCTTCTCCAACTCTGAGTTTGAAAAGTCAGAGACTGAAGTTCTCAGGACGCGTGCCGCTAGATGCCACGAATTAATGACCATCCTGGCAAATGTCAAGTGGTTGCATTTATTAGCCACTAGAAGAGGAATTTCCACTTGGCAATTCAGTTGGCAAATGTTATACAACCTGATAGAGTTCTCCAAATGGATGTGTTCTTTTTCAAGTAATAATCAATTAGTGACTGTTTCAGTTGCTTAATTAGCTCCACATGTAAATTAACCTCTGCATATTGAAACTGCAAACCCAGCCTGGTTCTGTTGGCTTGTTTCTGAGATAGATCAAATTACTGGAGGCCAGCAAACGTTCTCAGCTTCCAGAGCCACCAAAAACCAGCGGGTCCCTTTGGCCACCTGAGCGTGGGGGCTCGGGGAGGACTTGGACGTTAATAGCCGGGCTAATTCTATTTACCCAGAGAGCAGACTCCGTGTGTGTTCTTATTTCTGCTCTTAGGCAAAGCTGCCTATTGAATGATTAAATTCTCTGAGTCACTTAGGTTTTCTGTCCAGGTCTTGAAATTACTGAGGAGTAAAATATATGTTGCCCAGGCCCCAGGCAGAGGTGAGGGCTGGCAGGGGAATCCCATTCCCTACGGCACTGCGAACAATGAGATGGGGAAGCCGGGATGGCTCAGCAGGTTGAGTGCTCATCTTGCAGCCCCAGGGTCCGAGGATTGAATCTTGGCCCCGGCCTGTGTGGACCCATATGCTGAACTGGGATGTGCTTCCCATGCGGGAGGCCCCTGGCCCGGTTCCTGCCCTGCGCAGCCCCCCCCCCCCACCCACCCACCTGTGGAATGAAACCATGTCGAAAACTGATAAAGTTCAATGATGGAGACTGCTCTGGGCTCTCCCGCTTCTCTCTGTCTCTCTCTGTCTCTGTCTCTGTATCTCTGTCAAAAAAAAGAACCACGATAAAAATAAATCTTAAAAAAAAAAACAGGAGAGTGGGGTTGGGAACGAATAGAGAGGGGGCATCAAATGCATGGTAATGAAGAGAGCTGACGCTGGGTGGTGAGCACATAATGCAATGTATAGACAAGGTCATGTAGAATTGTGTACTTGGAAACCATGTGATTGTTACCAACCAATTTCACCCCCGATAAGTTTAACAATTAAAAAAAAACAATTGAAAAGATGGAAGGGAGGGCAGAGACAGGGCAAATTCATGACTAGTTCTCACTCCTCAACCCACGGAGAATGACAGCTCCTCCGGGGAGCCTACCGTGCGTGACTGCACCCAGCATGGTGACCTCTCCCTTCTCCTCTTTGCCCAAGTCTACACCCCTGCCCTCATCCGGTCAGCATCATGCTGTGGGCTCATGGCACAGATACACGTTCTGGAATCAAACAGACTTGGGTTCAAATCCTGAGACTCTCCTGTTAAGGTCCCAGTTGTTCCTGTCACCTCTTTATCGTGTGACACCTTCCACAAGCCAACAAATGCTATGAGGGCAGGCACCCTGTGCCTAGTGCCAGGCACAGCTCGGCTCTTGGTAAAGCAGCCAATGAGCAAGTGGGCACAGGCCAGCTCTGTGCCGTGGGCTGGTGGAGAGCCAAACCAGGCCCCGGGCTCGCGGGAGGCGGATGGCTAGACGTGCACGTGCAGCCAGCCACGTCTTCGAGTCTCTGCTTCTTGAAGCTCACCGGGGACCATGGCTCTCGCTTTGCAAAGTGACAGAGAAATTTCCCAATTTCTGCAGAAGGATTTGTTTTGCCTTCTGGGGCCCTGTCATAATTTCCGAGATTGTGCCAACTCATTGCTCGGTGTTGGGGGTGGGGGCACGGGGGTCCAGCAGGGGAGTCACAGACAGACAGAAGGGGCAGAAATGTTCCACAGGGCACAATAATCTTCTGAAAGGTTTTGACGAGCCAACCGGCCAGGGCCCCGAGAGCACGCTGTCGACTGCCCGCTGCCCTGCTTGACGAATGGTTTGCCAAAGAGCCCGGCCAGCGGGAGCGTTGACCTTGGAGAGAGAGCGATCTGTCTTCATGGAAACACACTGTCACAAGCACATGTCTCAATTTTGCTCAGACAGGTGCTGGGGCTGTGCGAGAGAGCCTTGGACTTGGCTAAGGAGGAAAAATGTGTGGCCCATTCTGGGGTGCAGAAGAGGCTAAAATTAACCCAGCGTGACCCTGGAGGGCAGGGCTGGAAATCGGCGTGTTCCTCTCCAGTGGCGGTGCATCCTCAGCCAGGCAGGCACGCCGTCAGTCCTTCCTGGGGGAGCTAAAGGCCCCTCATGTCCCATGTCCACGTCCTGGCTCTCCATCTGTCACCGAGGATGAGCGGGCCTTTGAGGCAGTGCCTTCCAGTCATCATCGTATGCGGGCCCCAGCTTCCTCCTGAAGGTCCAGGAGGTGACACCCTGGGGAACAGGGTGGGTGATAAGCTGGTGTCTCCACAGCCGCCTCTCTGAGGGCCCCATTGAGCTGTCCCCCGTCCCTGCCGACGGGGCTGGAGGAATCACCTGCCAGGATCTGGGGCCAGGATCCGGAGTCGGGATCCGGGGCCCGGATCTGGGGCCGGGATCCGGGGCTGGGATCTGGAGCCAGGATCTGGGGCCGGCTGCACACACGGCTGACTCCTCAGTGTGAAAGGAAGTCATTGACTGAAGCCCAGGGTGTGCTTATGAAAGAAGAGAAAGTACAGGAAGAAGAGCTCAGAGCTCCTGCAGGCGGCCTTTCTGAGTGACACAGGAGAGGGGCTATTATGGGATGGCAGGGCTGGGCTATTTTGGGAAGAATCGGACAAATAGATGATGTTCCTGGGGGAAAGATAAAAGCCTGAGGTGCTCTGAGAAGCTGATTGTGGGCAACTGATAGAGACATTTGCCAGGGAGGGGGAGACAGGTGAGGAGGTTCTGGGGACGGCCCTGAGGGTCACAGCCACAAGGCAAACCACGGGGCTTTGCTGTCAGATGGTGTGTTACCCTCCTGTGAGCCTGCCGTCACCAGTGGAGGAGGGTCCAGCACGGGGGAAGGTCTCCCCATCATTCAGAGGCAGAGGGCAGGGCAAGTGGACCCCCCAAAGAGGTTCTTCCCAGACAGCTGAGAAGTGAACAGTGAGCTCTGTCCCGGTTTTCTGTGGTGGTTGTCTTTTCCCATCTTCCGTGTGTCTGTCTCTTTTAGGACACTGAATGCCAGGGAGCCAAAGATTCAGTCCTGAGTTTTTAATGGTGACGTTTTGCGTGTTTATCGTCATTTTATCTTCATGTGCAGGAAGCGGGGTGCACGGTCACCCACAAGCCTGGCCTCCATGCAAAGCCATTGCTCAGGCCTGACCCCAGCCGGAGATGCGAGGGAGCCCAATCCAGCCCCACACGAGCAGATCAGCCCCAGGGCGGCCCAGAGAGAAGGCACCTGGATTTGTTGAGGGGACGCAGCACCCCCAAACTCAACGTGAATGGCATAGCAGGCGCCACATATAACCCAGGGCTGAGCATTATCCTAGATGTGTCTGTGAGGGTGTTTCCCGATGAGATTAGCACTTGGACTGCAACACTGAGCAAAAGCACGTGCCCCACCCCCCATGTTGGTGAGCTTTGTCTAATCTGTTGAGGGCCTGAAAGGAACTAAGAGTGGAACACGGAGGAACTCAGCCGCTGCCTGGCTGCTGACGCTTCCGTCTCCTCCTGCACTCGGGCTGGGGTGGACATCCTCAGCACCCTGGGTCTGGGGCCTGGGGCCTCGGGCCGAATAGAAACGGCGTCACCCACTTTCCTTCCAGCAGATCAGCCAATCAGGGACTCTGCCACCGGCTCTCCTTCCAGCAGATCAGCCAATCAGGGACTCTGCCACCGGCTCTCCTTCCAGCAGATCAGCCAATCCGGGACTCTGCCACCGGCTTTCCTTCCAGCAGATCAGCCAATCCGGGACTCTGCCACCGGCTTTCCTTCCAGCAGATCAGCCAATCCGGGACTTCACCACCTGCTTTCCTTCCAGAGGAGCAGCCAATCAGGGACTCTGCCACCTGCTTTCCTTCCACTAGACCAACCAGTCAGGGACTTCACAGCCTTTATAATTGTGTGAGCCAATTCCTTGTAATCAACATCTCTCTCTCTCTCTCCCCCTCTCTTCCTCTCTTTATCATTCCTTCTCTCCCTTCCTCATATAGTATATGTGTGTGTGTGTATATATATATATATAATCATATATAGATAGACTATACATACATACACATGGATATGGATATACACACACTAGTGTATAGTGTAAAGATACACTAATATACTCCCCTCCCTAGAGTGTTATTGATCTGATCACCTCTACCATACTCTGGAAAACATTTTGATTCTTTGGGTAAGAATACTCTTATAAAAGTTTAAAATTAGAGTAACTGAAGACCTGAGAACAATGGTTAACTAGCTATTTATATTTTTTTTTAAGATTTTCATATCTTAAAAGGAAATAACACTTCAAAGACAACCACCCCAAAGGACAGTACCATATGGATTCCACCTATATTTACGGCAAAACCTACCAAGTTCTGCTCCCCTTTGGGGGATTGGCGTACACTAGCTAACCATTCTTACAAGGTGGTTTACCTTGACAAGGTTCAAAGAACTGGAAAGAAGTAAAATACGCTGTCACTCAGATCCCACCCCAGACAATTGCTCTGTGGGCTTGGGTAACCAGGTCTTCTAATATTTCAGCAGGTTCCATACCTCAGTGATATTGCCAATTTTTAAATGTAGCCAACTGAAGTGGATGTTTTCAGTCACCAAGGAGGCGATGTGATCACCGTGCAGAAATAGAGCATGACTGAATGGCAGATTCTGCCACAGCTATACCTCATTTGGGGACCTGGCATCTTCAGGTAACTGATGGTAACTTCATTTTCTGGTTGTTTGGATACTGGGTGTTTGAGGGTTTTTTTTTGGTTTTGTCTGTTTGTTTTTTGGTTCTTGTTTGTTTGCTTGCTTGTTTTTCATCTGAGGGCCATGGAGACATAGTGAAGGGGAGAGAAGGGAAGGAATAAAAAGAGAGCAACATAACCCGAGGTGAGTCCGCTTTCCTGCTATAAAAGGGCTTAGATAAAGCATATGGCATCTGAAGTGCCACAATAGGGTCCAGGTCAAAGCCTGAAGGCTCAGTGACAGGTTGAGAGAGGGGAACAGGGAGGACCGGGAAGGTTTTCTGAGCTAGGCTAGAGCTGCCTGGCCTCCCGACAGCCCCCTCCCCCGGGGACCCTCTTTAACATGACAGTTGCTTGTTCTGCAAAGGTTTCTCTTCCACTGGCTGACCGTGAGCAGTCACTGACCCCCTGAAATAAAGGCCCTCGGGTCACTCTAATCTGTGTACTACACGCTGATCAATAACACGAGGAGCTAGCCTCCCTCCCCAGAACGTGTAACTCAATCAACGCTGTGAAGGTAGGGGCAGGACTGCCCCCGAAAGCCTGCTGCGAACAGCAGAAAATGTGGGTGATTTCATTATCTGAGATTGCTTTGTCATATTTCTGCTGAACTCAAGGATAACTGAAATGAGCATTAATAATTCAGCACCGTGGCCAGGACTGGGGAACACCTGGGCCTTGCCCCTCCCAGCCGTGGGTCCTCCTCATTCGGTCCTAGGAACGGCCTGGTCCCCCGGAGCCATGAGGAACCCCAGAGGCAAGGTCTGTGCCATGCCTCAGGTCAGTTAAATCTGAGGGGGTTTCTGGACTCCTTGTGAGGCAGAGACGGGTCGATCCCCAGACCAGGGTGTGGTCAGGCCTCGTGGGCAGTGTTGGGGTGCTCAGGGAATGAGGGTCCCCCGACCAGAGTGTCTTCTTTCTCTCGGTGCTGTTTCCGTCAGAAGCAGCCAGGGTTTTCTTCTGACCCAGGAACTGGTCAGGATAAATCTCAAGCAGACCTTTCCTTCCAATCTGACCTCCTTCTCCCCTTCACCGCTTTCTCCTGTCTCTTCTCTCCTCTCTCCTCCACCCCTTTTCTTCTCTTTCTCTCCATTTATCTCCTCTCTTACTTTCATAGAAGTCTAGGATGCCAAAGCTGCCCTTGGGGGCTGGGGAGCCAGCTGGGAGCAAGCCAAGATGCCACACGCGGGTTTCCTGGAGACCTCTGTCCCCGTCGTAGACAGACAGGTAAAGACGGAGGGGATGGGCCGACCCATGTGCTTTTTCTCCATCTGTCCCTGTGCCACGGCTTTGGCACTAAGGAAGGACCTGAATCGCCCCCGATGGTGGTGAGACGATGCCCAGCCTGCACTGTCCCTGTGTCCCAGCCACCAAAGCATCGGCCCTGTCCCTTGATGGCTTAAAGGACACCCAGCTCCCGCTTCCTGTGTGTACTGCCTCCAGAGTGTACGCCACAGATGCTGAGCTGTCCCCTGGGTCTGCTTCTAACATTCCAGGCTCGGCACCGTTCAGATTAGCCTGGTCACTCACATCTTGGACCAGGACTCGCTGCCTTTTCAAAGCCCCCTCCAGAGAGGTTATGTAAGGGCGCCGTTACTTTATGAAAAGGCCTCTGACACAGACGCATCATTATCCGAGATTGGCTTAACAGAGGCTTAATAAAGACAACAGGCAGAAGATATTCACTCATTTGGCTCATGTCTGAGATGTGGAGCTTTTTTTCCCCCAACATCAGTGATGGATCAAATTTGTTTCCTTGGGGAACTGGCTAATGGGCTGATGATCCAGAAACCACGTGCTGAAGCTAAGAAGACATTGAACCTATCGAAACTCATGAACCCCCTCCCCCCCCGCCCCCCCAGAGCTTGCTGCCACCCCAGCCAGACCCTTCAGACACCGAGACAAAGCTGCACACGGAGCCAGGAGCCTGCTTCGCTCCCCTTACAGGGCAACTTAACCATCCTCGTCTATTTATTTTAAGCAAAATTATTCAGCCAAGTTGACAAGCATGAAAAAAACATGACCTAGCCTGGGCTTCTCAAAAGAGGTTTTTCCCTAAATATGATTCATTGTGCTCTGATCTCTCTCTCTCTCTCTCTCTCTCTCTGTGTTTTTATCAAATGCTCCACACTGGCTCTGTAAAGTATCTGTCCACTGTGCTGGTTCTGGCTGATTGCTTTGAGTTCACTGTCAGATGAGTCCCTGATCACCCTGCAGTAGAAAACCCCACCTTCCGGAAGCCCCAAGAGATTCCCCTAGGGAGCCCTGGGCCGGCTAGCATGGAGGGACCGGGCTGAGTGGGTTAGGACTATAGAAAGTCTCCCCAGTAAAGCGCCACGTGAGGGGACCTTGGGATGGCGAGGGGAGAGCCAGAAAGAGCATTCCACTGGAGAAAACAGAGTTCCACCTCTCCCCTACCATGGTTGTCGCCCACCAAGCTGGGTCACGTTATTGCTGTTATAGATTGGGAGGCAGGCAGGCCAGCTCCTCCGTGACCAGGGAGGAATGAAAAGATCCCCAGGGAGGATCCTGGGGCCTGGGCTTTGTCCTCTCTGCAGGAAGCACCCAGGGTCCTGGCAGCAGGGAGCTCTCTGTCGTATTTCCTGTCACATCCACAGAATTGGGCAGAGTCTGGTCACACTAACTCATGGTAGCTGGGAGAATAAGAAAGTCAACAGGAAATGGCAGGAAAAGGGGTGAAAGAGGACATCTAGTTAGTCAAAGGGTCCCAGGCCCCACCTGCAGGGCCGATGGAGCACGTCACACTTTCCTTCTTGATAATAACGATTAACTATGATTCATTAAGCACTTAGGATGCTTGATGCATTTGTTGAGCACTATGGCAGGCAATGTACACATATTACCTCTGTTAATCCTCCCCACACATTTCAAGAGAGGTATTGTGCCCTCGTTACACACAAAGATATTATTAAGTCACACTGATCCAACACACTGATCTGCCTCACTTACAAGTGGGTATAGAAAATAATGGAACAAAGCTGGGATATTTCATGTCCGTCCTGTATCCCTACTCGACCACAGCTTCGTCACACGAGTGAAGTCTTGGGAGAACTTGCTTCTAGTGACCTCCAGTGTGCATAGCTCTGGGTTGCTGATTGAGCCTTTCCCATTGTCGTGCATTTTATTTATCTATTCATTCGGGTGTATTTATTGAGCACCTACTATGTGCCAGGCACTGTACTGGAGATATGTCAATAAGCAAAACAGATAAAAGATTCTAGAACTGCTGCTCTCTCCCCAGCAGGGACTCCTTGGCCTCTGGAACAAGAAGACTATAGCAGAGACTGGCTCTCGCTTCTGCTCGCCCCTTATACACACACATCCATGGCCCAAGAGCTCTAAACATACGGACATTCTTTCCACCAGCAGAACATGAGGGAGAGAAGTGAGGGGCACTGAGCACAAAGGGCAGAACCTTAGCCAGGGCCAGTGCCGGCCTCTTTGTCCATGGAACATCAGATGACACAGGGGCCACACTTGGTGGCTTTCAGAGCAATCTGGATCCAAAGCCAGCCTGAAACGTCCCTTCCTTTCAGCCTCCAGTCACTTCTGGTCCCAACCCTCCTCCCAGGCCAACCATCAGCCGCCCCTCTCCCCCTGGTGTCTTCTCCATGTTGCCTTTAGATTAAGGTGACCAGATGTTAACATGGGTAAAGCGGGACACCATGGACCGGGGGGAGGGGGTTCTTGATTAAAAATTGGGTCTATCTCCCGCCGTTCCCTAGCTTGTCATGCATTCTTTCCAAACATCGGGACTTTTTTAAAACGCTGTGGGACATGGGACACATTGTTAAAAATCAGGACATCTGGTCACCCTACATTAGATGCCTCTCTCGTGGCAACAAAAGCAAGGGGCCTCCCTGCAGGGCAGAGGAGGAAGCGCAGTGCCTGACAAAAATCCGCTCTCCCCAGAAGAGACGGAACACGCTGGCCCGCGATCTCTTTAGGCGTCTCTCCAATTCTGAGTGAGCTGCTCTTCATGGAGGCCTGGAAACCCCGTGCTTGCTGCTACGCCAAAGGCACAGGGTGCGTGTCCCCTCACAGAGGACGTCACACCTCGCTCTGGGAAAGGAAAACTGCCGCACGCCAGTTTCTTCCATCAGTGTCCATGTCGGCTCAACGCCCTTGGTCTCGAACCTCAGACCGTCCGAAACGTTCATGTCTGGGCCCCAACTCAGACCCACGAAACTGGAAACTCTGGGAGGGGGAGCCTGGTCACTGGTCCTATTTAAGACTTTCTAGGTGCTTCTAAATCGCAGCCAGAAAAACAGCCACTGTGCTAGATGAATGGCAGCTGTTACAGATGTTGTTGGTGTTGCTCTTAACCCTCATTGTCCAGCTGCAAACCCAAAGGGACGAGGCCGCTAAGAAAAAAGACTGGCTCGTATCTGAAAATGGTGTCACGTTTGTGATCATCAGTCAAGCTTCTGTCATCACCCAGAGGAAACTAAATGCACCTCAGAAGTCCCAGCCCAGAGCACGCATCTTAGGGGAAAGGCACCTCATCAAACATTTCAGGGATAATTGGCAAATTGGCTCTTGATAAGAGGGAGGTAATCTGAATTAAGTGCCGGGAGTTAGCAGGGAGAGGGGCCCGCTGGCATGTGTCACATTTGCATAAACGAATCAATCACCAGGCTCCTTCCGGCCCAACCCAGCAGCTCCCATGTCTGAGGTCAGAGGACGCAGGCGGTCCGAGACGGGGGGAGCCTGTTTGGCAAATCTGAATTCCAGAGCCACAGCTGTCTGATCTGGAGTCGTGGGAGGGTGAACCTTGGGCGCCCCCACAAACCCCAGCAGCAGGCAAAGGGCAGGGTGAATGGTGGGGCACAAAACAGACTCAAGTTCCACTGGTGGCCGGATGGGAACGGGCTGCCCATTTTGTCACAACACTGCCTCGTGGCGCGATCTATGACATCGGTGTCTTCGAAGTCAATTGCTAAAGAGGGGGCAGGCAATACAAAAGGGCCCACCTCCTTTCCTTGTGTCCCTTTACCTCTGAATTGGAGTCAGAGCTCTCGTTATTCCATTAGCTGGTCTCATCCCCCCCGAGAGAGACTGGGCTCATGAGCATTTGATTTAAGCTGCAATTAAAAGCCCCAATCACAGAAATACATTTTCAGAAGATAATTGGGTGCCTCATGCCAGCTGGTTGGCCTGTGAGCCGGCTCTAATTGTTGGCCAGTAAATTAAAAGCAAGTGCAAGGAAAGAGTTCACCCAAAGGCACGTCAAAAAGAAGGATCAGCGGCCCCATTGACTGAGGAAGAGCAGGGAACGACCAGGGGTCTTGCCTTTGCACAGGACTGCAAATCCATCGCTGGTCTAGAAGACCCGGGGGTGGGGGGAGGGCAGGGTTTCCTTGCTTTGCACCACATCAGACCCAAGAGCTCTTGAGAGAATGGCTTGCTGTCTTGCTTTGGTCCTTCCACACCCTGCATCTTTCTTTATCCTGGCAGTGAAACCCCCAAACGAGTCATAAAGTCTTCATCCCTCTTTCTCCCTGTCTCCCCCTCATATGAGCCCATAGTCATAGGCTGATGTTTAGAATGTCTTTTTATTATGTTTTTCTCCTGAAGGGATGGCCGGGGAATCAAAATACAGAATAGATTCCCACTGCAGGGTGCGCATTCCCCCTTATTGGGAAGTGGGTGGGGGATACCTTGGCAATAGAGAAACGCCAAGCCTTGGATGGAGGTGGGTATAATATAGCAAAGCAGGGTGACGGATCTTTACTATTCTCTAGCAACCTGCAGCCTGTTTTCCTTTGGGAAAGCTCCCCTCTCACCTCGCAGCCTATGTAGATCGGGAGTCATGGTCAATTCTATGACTGCTGGCACGTGCTTTCTCATCTCTCTCTCCACGGGAGGGACACGTACGTCTCCCAGCCCCTACAGCACTGTCTTAGCCATGTGGCTGACGTTGGCCGCTGGACTATAGGGTCCTGACACCACCGCTGAGCAGAAGCTTAAACCGCTGGCACGTGCTCACTCCGTTCCCTGCTCTTCCTCTGCCTCTGGAATGGTCTTGCACACGCACAGGGGTGTCCCTGCAGCCTGACACACGCACAGGGGTGTCCCTGCAGCCTGACACACGCACAGGGGTGTCCCTGCAGCCTGACACATGCACAGGGGTGTCCCTGCAGCCTGACACACGCACAGGGGTGTCCCTGCAGCCTGACACACGCACAGGGGTGTCCCTGCAGCCTGAGTAAGAAGACCCGTGTGAGCTCCCAGCCAGGTCCTGCAATCACAGCAGCTGCGCCAGCGTTTAACAAGAGAGGGGAACACTTGGCAGAACCAGCAGGTCCACCTCCTAGGCTGGAGGAGAAAAAGAGACAGTGCTCCCCCACAGAGGGGCAGCTGGAATTGGGGGAGATGGAGTTGCCACCCCTGTCCTGACACCACAAAACCAGAATGTATGGCCCAGACATGCACGAAAACCAGCTGCAGATACAGAGCAGCCAGGCCTTGTGGCGATCCTTGAGCGTGGACCAAACCACATTGGAAAGAGCTCCTGGGCTGGGCATTGCCATGATGAGAGCCAGATTCCTCTTTGCTCGGGTCTCTGTGCATTGGGTTTTCTACCGTCGTGACCCAAAGAATTCTCACTGAGACCGACTCCAAAGCTGAGGTTCTTATTCTCCTGAGACAATGGAGCTCAGACGTCTGGAGCAGAGGACCCCGGGGCCCAGAGCCTCAGGATGGGCCCCACCTCAAAGCTGTGGCCCAACCCACCATCTCAAGAATGGATTTCAGAAGACTGGGCAGCAGAGCAGACTTCTGTAAAATTCCAAGGGCAGCTGGATGTGTCCCTTGGAGGCTTTGGAGCTGCAAACCGAAGCATCTCCTCAGCCCAAACCATCCATCATCATAGCAACCGACATGGGCCGGTAAGGGGCTCGGCTAGGCTGTGCTCGACTTTTATTTCCAACAGCATCAATGACAATTTGATTTAGATGATTAATTTCTTCAGCAATAGCCATTTCTTCCTGATATAAATCAGAAGCTAAATAATACAAACTGACTAAACTACCGCTGCAGAATCAATAAAACATCCTCAACAGATAATTATAGCGTTAATACACTTCTCCTCCGGTCAGTGCATCAATCACAGTTAATGGGGATCAGTTGAAATGATTTTAATTAAAGGCATTTGGGTACTGTTGCCCTGAGTCCTAGAATGCTGGAGCAGAAGGGCCCTACGCGGGGCTTCCACGTGCAGGGTTTGCCGGAGCCCTGGGGAGCGTTAGACGTGCTCTGGGGCCACAATAGAAGTACTGGGGGGACAAAGAGCTGAATGTCTGGACTCCAGGATTTCCAGTCCCTTTAAATAGAATGTCTGGGAATACGAATTAATTTTTCAAACGGCTTAGGATGCAATAGGGACAAGAAGAGGAGAAAGAAGGAAACAGATAAAAGAACAGAGGAACAAGAGGGTATGTTTAAAAACCACTGGTCTAATCCAACCTCCTAATCCAGTGGGGAAACTGAGGCTGGGAATGTGGGAACAACATGGCCATAGTCACATAGACACTGTGTAGTCGCATAGACGCTGTGTAGTCACATAGACGCTGTGTAGCAGAGCCTGTGTTGAAACCCAGATGCTCTGGTTCCCAAGCCCATGGGTTGTTCCCACCACCGCAGCTGTGCACACTTTAAGGTTCAGAAACTAAGGATTTGCTTCATGGTGGCAAGAAAAATTGGGGGCCACTTGCCCTGAAAACATCATCAGGAAGGACTTATGAAGCAAGAAAAATTGGGGGCCACTTGCCCTGAAAACATCATCAGGAAGGACTCTTGCCCTTGGTCCTGCCACTGACCCAGGCGTGCCACGTCCCTGGTGCAGGCCCCATGGGAAGTCCAGTTCATGCCCACCAGTTCCTGAACTGGTGACGGATTAACTAGGAGCCACATTTCATTCACGGACAGACCACTTACAGTACCTGAAACATAGTGCTGGACACGCAAAACGTGTCCAGGAACATACAAGACAGTAGCCGCACCTTATAGTCCAGAAAGGAAGGTCAAGTCAACAGACTAGTCATCACCATACTGGTCCAATTGGCATCTCTTACCTATTAGACTGTAAGTTCTCTGAGGCAGGGATGACGTCTGCCATTCACTGTATACCTCCAACTCCTGACATGACTCTCTAGGCACTTAGTCGAGGCTCAGTACCTATTTAAAATAGTAATAATAAACGTTAACACTTACCATCATCAGACACTATTGAAATCAGCATGGAATAAAGCATTCAATCTTCACCACAACCTATGAAGTGATTATATTATTAATCCCATTTTCCAGCTAAGGCACAGAGAGATTAAGAATATTGCCCAACATCACACAGCCAATAAATGCCATTTGATTCTAAGCCATTTTCAAAGATTTCACCCTTAACCATATTCTTAAAATATATATATATTTTTTTTTTTTAATTGTTTGAGAGAAGGTGTAAGAGAGAGAGAGAGAGAAAGAAGGGGAAAGGGCCCAGAGCAGTCTCCATAGTTGCACATCATTAGTGGTGACATGGTTTCATTCCACACCAGTGGATGTGGGCTACAAAGGGAGAGAACTGAACTGGGGGCCTCCCGTATGGGAGGTGAGAACCTCCACCACTATCCCAGTGGTTACCAGTTGCACCACAGTTCAGCAGATGAGTTTTCACGGGCCAGGGCAAGGAAGGATTCAATCCCCAGACCTGATGGTTGCAAGGCGAGCACTCCCCCTGCTGAGCTATCCCAGCACCCCTTAACCATGTTCTTAATACACCCAAAATGTCATGGGAGCGCAAAGGAGAAAGTGATCACTTCTAGAAAGAGATCAAGGAAACTTCATGGAAGAGGTGGAAACTACTCCAGGCCTTAACAAATGGATGCGTTCTGAAGGAGATGAAGAGGGACATTCCAAGGAAAGGGGACAGAGTGAGTAAAGGTATGGTGAGGGGAGGCCATGGGCACATATGAAAGTCAAGCTCAACTTCACTAGAGAATGTTCTGTGCGGAGGAAGCATAAGGAAGTATAGCCAGAGAGCAGGATCAGAGCCAGGTCAATGGAGGCAACCGACAGGCACTGAACATGACGTGGTTAGAGCTCAGTTTGGGGCAGGCTTTCAGCAGGCGTCCCTTAGAGGTCAGAGGGGAGGGCAGGGTAGCAGAGGAAGTTAGTAAATTTAAAGGCCAAGTCCAGGCCTCCTTGAAAAATGGACCAGAGTTGAATGCAGGACCCAGATCTGTATATCATACCACTGCGGATGCCATTTCTCAAGCAAGTAGCCTGATCCAATTCATTCCTATTGACCAGCCTGCCTCTTGGCTGAAAAGTGACCCTAGATTCAGCTGTAATAACAGTGCATCTGGTGGCTACATTTTTATCATTGTGCAGAAACAGCTTCTTCCTGGCTAAGCCATAAATCCAGATGCAGATTCCCTTAACAATACCTTGGGCCTCAGGAGGGTCCACATTTTTCAAGTTCAGATATAAACATGCACTCAGACACCTGGATCCTTTAGAAATCTGCTCAATTGAAAGTCCATAAATTCTTTAAATTCCTAGAATCCTACTGAAGAAAGCACACTGCTTCTATTTTAGCAAACACAGTGGGGACATACGTACCGTAAAATAACTTTTGACTGTGTGCAGAAGTGTGACTGGCAATCAATCTTTAAATAATTGGTAGCTGTGCCTATGACTTTTGCAGACCTGAAATCCGTGGCTGTCTTCAGCTCTCCTGGTCTGCACGCTGACTCCATCGCCCTTGACTTTGGACTCTACCCAGGAATGCCAAGGGCCTGGCAGTATTGCAATTGACTCCAACTAGTGCAGTATGGGGGGAAGTGTTCAGGAGGGAGCCAAGGGAGGTGGGTGAAGGCTGCTTTGAGATAACTGTGAGATCAAAGGCTATCAGGCTGATGGAAGAAAACCATGAAGTTAAGGGATATATACTCAGTTGGCTTCTCTCTGCAAAGAGGTTCACCTGGCTATTCAGGCTCCACAATACCTGTCTGTTGATCGATTGCATTGAGGGCCTTGCTTCCTCCTCCTCTGTGTATTGATAACCTTTGCAATATGACTTAAAAAATGCTTCCCAGGGGAAGCCAGGATGGCTCATCGGGTTGAACACTAGCCTTGCAGCCCCAGGGTCTGAGGATCGAGTCCCGGCCCCGGCCCATGTGAACCCATATGCTGAACTGGGCTGTGCTTCCCATGTAGGATGTCCCCGCCTGGTAGGGGTGTGCCTCTCATATGGGAGGTCCCCTGCCTGGTCCCCGCCAGGTGTGGCCCCACACCCACATGTGTGGAATGAAACCATGTCAAAAACTGATGACATACAACTATGGAGACTGCTCTGGGCCCTCCCCCTTCTCTCTGTCTCTCTCTCTCTGTCTCTGTCTCTCTCTCTCTATTTCTCTCAAACAATAAAGTAAATCTATAACAACAACAACAAAAAAGATGTGTTGGTTTTCTGCTCAGTGGCAGATAACCAATATCCCTTCTTGTCTTTCCTTTCTCTACACCATAGATGTTCTCTTCTCCAAAGGAACCTGTTAAAAGTTAATACACAAATAACTCTAGATTTAATGGTATATATCAAGACAGGTTTAGAGGAGAGTCGAGTTTCCAGGATGTACAGTAAAGAGAACTCTGCTTCTAGGTCTGCCAGTAATCTGAACAAATCTCCTTTGAGCTCTGAGGCTTGAAACCCTCTTCTTAAGAGCGAGTGCTTTGCCCCAGAGCAGCGGCAGCTGCGTTTCTCTACATTTCACCAACTCCATTGCCTTGTGGGTGGCTGCCCATCATACAAAAGGGAAGAGTTCTCAGGCTCAATAGGAAGGAGGCTACTGTTGTTTTTTATTTTAGGTGCACCGCACAGCGGGTAAGCTTTTGTACAATGTGTGAAGCACTCCCCCCAATAGGTCTAGTGTCCCTCTGACATCACTCAGTGTGCACGACATGATTGACTACGTTCCCCATACTGCATTTCACATCCTCCTGACTATTCTGTGACTATCAATTTGTATTTCCTGCTCCTTTCTCCTTTCTCACCCATCCTGCCATCCCCTCTCCCATCTAAAAGCCATTTACAACAACGTGGATGGAACCGGAAGTGGTGCTGAGTGAAATAAGTCAGGTTGAGAAAGGCAAATACCACGTGATCTCCCTTGTATGTGGAATCTAAAGAACAGACTAAGCAAACCATCAACACAGAAACACTCATCGATATACAGGAAGAAGCTATGAGTAACAGTGATCTCTGCCGTCAGCAAGAGGAGGTGGAATACGGGGGCGGCACCCACGGCCCGCCATTGTGGTCAAGACTGTCTAGACCCCCCCACCCTGAAGCCACTCACAGTCCCTGTTTAGTGGGGTTCATCCTGCAGACCAGTCAAGCTCTGAAGACCTCTTGCTAATGTGGGCAGCTCTTCCTTTATTTCCTGCCCTCTGCCCTTCAGCCCAAACCAGCAGCCCCTTTACATTACAAAAGCAAGGATGAGGCTGGGACAGGTACCTGTTGTGCTGTGCTGGGGACAAGGTGCAGGTGACCGGCAGCTCTTCACCCAGTGTGACGTGACCCCCACAGCTGGCCCGGTGGAGGTGTCGTAAGAAGCGGAAGGTACAGTGTTCAGCAGGAAAACAGTTCTGATTGCTGCACAGTCAAATCGGGGTGGGGGGGGGGCTCATTATTACTGTCTTTACAGAGTATCTTCTAAGAATGCCTCTTCTCAGGGGAAGCCGGGATGGCTCAGCGGGTTAAGTGCTCGCTTTGCAGCCCCGGGGACCAAGGATCGAGTCCTGGCCCTGGCCCTTGCGGACCCATATGCTGACCTGGGGTGTGCTTCCCATGAGGGAGGCCCCCAGTTTGGTTCTCGCCCCCTAGTTCAGCCCCTGGCTCAAGGGGGCATGCCTCCCATCAGGAAGCCCCCAGCCCAGTTCCTGCCCTGTGTGGCCCCTGCCACCTGTGTGGAATGAAACCAGGTCAAAAACTGATGATGCACAACTGCGGAGACTGCTCTGGGCCCTCCCACTTCTCTCTGTCTCTCTCTGTCTCTGTCAAAAACAATAAAATAAATCTTTAAAAAAAAATAGAATGCCTCTTCTCTGTGAAACACAGAACATACAGTCACGAGGTCACAGGAAGGGCCCTTGGGGGTGAGGGTCTTCTCTAGAACTGCCATCCTCACATCATTGGGCCTTGGCCCTTACCCCTCACCCACCCACCCGCTTAGCTGGAAGGTGACTTTCCACTTGTACAAAAACACAAGGCTTTAGGTCTTGAGTTCCGGCTGTCCTCACTCAGAGGCCAGAGACAGGGAGGTTAAAAATAGTTCTTTGCATATGGAAATCACTTCACAGCTTACAGATTGCTTTCACAACCTTGATGTCATTTGATCCTCCAAACAGCCCTGTGATAGAAAACTGAGGTCCAGACAGGTGAGGTGGTGAGTCTACAGGGAAGCCGGAAGCAGGAGGAAGAGTTCAGACCAGAGCATCCGTCTGCCCACTAAGATCCTGTTCTCTCTGCACAGCACACACCTGCCTTTTCTTGTCTGCTACCACCCACCGAGGCCACAGGACCATGGCCACCAATATCGTCACATCGCCACCCACTTCACCTCACCACCAACCAGAACACCTGCGTCAGCTCCCCCGCACGCTGGTTCACCATGCCCAGCAGACCCCCGAGACCCCCAACCTCTCAGCAGAGGGGGTCTGGCTGAAGCTCCTTGCACACGCGGGAGGCAACGTGGTAGAGCGGTGTGAGCACTCGCTTTTGAGCCATGCGTGGGCCTTGGTTCTGCCACTTCCTGGCAGATGATCAAGTTACTTCACTTCTCTGCCTCAACGTGTTCTTTTCCTTAAAATGGGGATAAGACTATTAATAGCCACATCATAAGGTTACCGTAAGCAATACATCCATGAATAAAAATAGAGGGAGCATGAAGGGGGTTACCACAGTGCCCCCCAACACATTGTGAATTCAATGGATGGTTGTCACTGCACAATGACAACAATAACCGTCATGCCTGGAAGCTGAGCCAAATAAGCAGGGGCAAGCCTGACACCGCAGGACGCCTGAGCATCTCTTCCCAGCCCTGCGGCCACTCTCAGATCATGGGAGGACCCAGAGCACATGCCTGACACACACGCCATCCCTCATCCCTAACGAGGGCTCTGTGTCAGTGCCCATGAACCAGGTGTAGGACGCAGCAAATACATGGCGGGAGGAGCCGTGGGTTATATAATCAGGTGTGTGATTAGTCGTGCTAATGGCATTTATTGTACTACAAGTAGAACTAATTTGCAATAATTTAATCATCGACAAACAGCTGTGCAGGAAGGAGAAGCTGGGTTGTCGGATTTGCAGGCTCCTGCCGCAGAGTTTAGTGTGACCCTGAACTTGTGTGGTTCTGGAGGGAAAGACGGGGCCCGAATCTCGATGTGTCTACAGCAGCTGTAACGTTTACAAGGGACCTGCATGTCCAGGATCTCATTGGACCCCTGGACAACCGTGCCCAGTAATGCACTTTGGAGCGTGATTTGTGATGACAGAGTGAGGCTGACAGGCAGGACTCGCACCCTGGACTTCCGCTTCCAGGACTGTGTCCTGCTCTCCAAACTGGCGGGGTGCGTTCCTCAGGAGCACCTGGGAGGCCTGACCAGGAAATCAGTCGATACCTGGGCCCCCGCATACTTCTGTTCTGATTCCGTAATTCTGGGACGAGAGATGAGACTCTGCCTCAGACACAGGCTCCAAGTCGAAAGCCACGGATCACAGGATGAAAAGAGGCAGACAGCCCGGGATGGTGAGTTGGAACCTTCTCTGTAGATATGAAACTGAACTCCATCCTCTACCAGCTGTGTGACCTGAGTCTAGTGACTTCATCTCTCTGGGCCTCAGTGTCCTCATCTGCAAATGCGGATAACCATAGCTACGTCATGAGAAAACGCAGCTGATGAGAAACTCAGTGAGAAAATGGAAATGAGAAATGGAAACAACTGAATGAGAAAGTGCGGCCGACACCCTAACAACAAGTCAACAAATGTGAGCTCCCCTCTGTAGCGTTTGACAGGCGCTATCTGAAACAGGAACTAGGGTGGAGCAGATACTCCCTTTATTACCAAGAGGTGTTGTTCTCCTGACTCAAAATCTACTGTCATCTCTCTTTTTTTTAAGATTTATTTTATTGTTTTTGACCCAGACAGAAAGAAGGGGAGGCACAGAGCAGTCTCTATAGTTGCACATCATCAGTTTTCCACGTGGTTTTGTTCGACACAGGTGGGTGGGGGCCATGCAGGGCAGGAGGGAACCAGGCCTGGTGCCTCCCGCATGGGAGGCACGCCCCCTTGAGCCAGGGGCTGAACCGGTGGGTGAGAACCGAACTGGGGGCCTCCCACGTGAGAAGCTCGCCCCAGTTCAGCATATGGGTCTATACATGGACCAGGGCAGGGACTCGAACCTCGGTCCCCAGGGCTGCAAAGCGAGCACTTAACCCCCTGACCCATCCCGGCTTCCCAACTCTTTTTTCATTTAATGCTTAAAAAACAAACTATAAAATGTTAAAACAACCTGCTCCCCAAGAACAGAGTGCTCAGCCTCTCCTGCCAAGAGTTCTTCTGTGAGGGCCCAGGCGGGCCCCCTACCCCCAGTGACCGCAGCAGCTGCCGCCTGACCACCCTGCAGGGCTCAGCCTCCTCCCCCAGCCATGAGAACAGCTCCAGCCCTATCTTCACCTGTGCGTTTGAGAAAAACAAAAGGGTCAAGTGCAAGGCATTCTCCTATGCTGGGGAGTCCCTGGGAAAATCACTGACCCTCTGTAGCTGAGACAAACACTAAAGCTCTTCCAAAGCTCAGGCCTCCTGAGGCTCAAGAAAGGCCCCTTAGATGTCTCCTCACCTTTGACCTAACCTGCTGAGGTCCCCACTGGTTCCCAGATTGCCCCCTCCTGGCTGACGACCCAGGCGATCCCGTTGCTAACAGTGATGGGGCAAAGGCTCGAGGCGGGAAGACCTTAGCAGCAATGGCAGCTCCAACACAAGTCTGGGGGGCAGGGGGCTGTCCCCACGTTTCAAGACAAGCAGTTCTGACCTCTTGACTCAATTCTCCACCATCGTGCCTGCAGCCACACCAGTTCTCTGGGAACGTCCCTCCACAGAGCCCAGCCGTTCATGACTCAGCCTTCTGCTGCCCTCGCATCTCAGGTCACCAAGAACCTCGCTGCCAGGTCTTCGGTGCTCTCAATTGGCTCTGGAGGAAAAAGCCGGCTGCGGCGGCCTTGGGGGCGCTCCAGCTGTCAGAGCGGGGAGCTTAATGAGCCGGTGATGGAGAGAAAAATGCCCCAGCTTTTCAAAGCGAGGCGGACTCCTGGTGGCCTAATCGTGCCCTGACTCTCCTCCAACCTGGTTCCCACTATTCAATGAGAGGTCCTGGCTGGCCGGCCACCCAGGGAAGGGGCGGAGAAGGCCAGATAAAGGGCAGATGGGATTCAAAAGTCCACGCAGAGAAGTCCACGCCGTTCAGCTCCGGGGCCCACAGATGCTGGCCTGCAACCCAGAAGTCCCGTCCCGGAAGCATGCAGGCTATGCCTGGCTGAGAGAAGCCCGTTGTATTTGAAAAGCAATAGTCATAACATACAGCTGAAACATTCACTTTCAGAAGACTGTACCTTAGAAAGAAAATCTAGATGTCTGGTTTCTCTTGCAAAATCTGAAGGTCTAACCGCACTGGGCCTGTGCTGTGTGGCTCGTCAGCTAGCGCCAAGCAGCGGCCACCCTCAGGGGGTATGTGAGCTCAGTGCACCCCAGTCTCCACTGCTCCCTATCACCCCAACACGTGGGCGCTTGAAACCCTTTGTGTTTGTCACTCCTGGGGACGTTTTCCTGACCTGTCATCTGTACCATGACAGGGTCACCCAGAATAGACTGCGTGGTCATTAGGACGCCCTCCCAGACCCCCAAGGCCTCACAGGTAAACAAGCTGGGCTCTTCCCTGTGGAGGTCCTGGGGGAAATGCACAGGAACGCCTCTCTGGGGTGACAACCACCGGCTCCCCTCACCAGCCAGCAGGGGCAGCGTTGGCCTTCAACAGCTCCAGCTTGGGGAGCACTCACGATAACCCTCAGAGGGACAGTGACTTCTTCCTGTCACCCCCCTGCCAGGACCCGCACCCAACCCCTCCCATGGCCAGGCTGAATAAAGGACTAGCTAGAGGGAGTCTGGTGGTCTCCAAGGGGAAGGGGTTCGAGGGGTGGGGGGTTCCCGAGGGCAAGAATGCCCCGTCAGGACAGGGGCACCCCGCCCACCTCTAATTCCACACCCCGTTCTGCCCACTCCACTCAGCCGACCCGCAGAGCCGCCCGACGTTTAAAGATTACCGAGGCGAGTGCATAAGGGAGCCGCCCCCCCTTTGTCCTTGTTCCAGCAGCAGAAGGGGTACTAATTAGAGGGTGAATTATTAGCTTCCCATGGTGCACTGCAGGGACATTAAAGACGAGGGGCTTTGCCGCTTGCCTTGTAGAGGCTTGGTCTTGGTTTAATATATTCGTGTTTCTAGGTGAGCAGCGGGGGACAGTTTTTATGATTATAATTGTTGCATAATTACTGGCCTAAGGTTGCCTATTGTTAAATAAAAATGCTGAGATACTAATGTTTTATTGAACAGTACAAGGAGATAAAACTGTAATATCTTTTCCCGAGCCACCGAAGCCTCCCGTTTGCAACCCGGTGACAACCTGAGCCATCTCACGGAAGAGGTGGACGGTTCTGCCTGGGCTGGAAGTCAAACGCGAAATATTTGCTTCTGGGGGGAGGGAGCAGCGATGGAAGCGGGGAGCTAAGGAGCTGTGGGTGCACCCTCAGGATCCCTGCAGGGGCGGGGTTGAGACCCGGGCTAACGCACACGCGTGCAACACGAGGTCAATCCCCAGCCAGCTGGCGCTGGGCCAGCAGAATGCCATCAACCACCATTCCCACGAAGGAGGCCCAGGGACATGGAGGCAGGGACACCGGGGGCTGCCGAGGCAGGGCTGAAGCCCCCGTCAGAGGACGGGCACGGCCCAGCCTTCTCCCCTCAGCAACTCCTTTCTTTGTTTCTTTCTTCAGTATGAAACGCTGCACGCATTCGCGTGTCAGCCTTGCACAGGGGCCATGCCAACCTTCCCTGATTCGCCCCAATCTCAGCATCTGTGCTACTCAAGCGAACACACTTGGCAACTTGTAAACACTCAGCACGTCCAATCACTAGGAACCTGGAACCACTAGGTCACACACCTGGAGTGTTTCTCGAATCTGCCCCATTGTCTGCTGGCACCAACTCATCCCACCCTGAGGGCTGTTCCCGAGACCTCCTGGCCACCTTCCTGCCTCTAGCGTCTCCCACCTAAGGCCCCTCTCTTCCAGTTTGCCCAGATTTCTGCTACCAGGAGAGAGATGACTCCCACTGGGAGCCAACCACAGGAGGGGCCCAAGCCTGTGAGCAAGGTCCAGGGCAGAAAGAAGGGCGGGAAAAGCCATTCAATGTGGGCACGAAGTAAGCACCTGGCCCATCGGGGCAGGCCCCTCCAGTGTCCCATCCCTCAGAGGGTGACATGAAACAGGCCACTGTTTTCGCTGTTCATCCTGGTCTGTACCACCGGGAAGACAGGCCGAGTGGGCAGCGCCCACCTGAACTTGAGCAACAGCCAGCGCCGGCTTCTTCCCCGTGAGAAGCCTTCCTCCCCGGGCCCTCCCTGGGCCGGGCCTCACACAGCCCCCGCGTGCTTGGCCAGGATTTTCACAGCAGGTGTACAATAAAAACCAGGCTTCCTGTCTCCACGGCACCATGCGGTCCTTCCGGGGCGGACGGCAGCCTTGTGCACAGAGCCCGGCGCTGGGGTCCGTCAGCCTGGGCTTTGAGCCCGGCTCAGCCGCCCTCTGCAGTCCTTAGACAAGGGGCTTCAACGCCCGTCTTTGGAAGGGACATCCTACCGCCGCCCTGCCTACCGCACACGTCACGTGAGGCCTGCACAGGCTTCACAGCACCGGGACTGTCAGAAGCAGGGCCCCTTTCCTTCCAGACGCGGGAAATCTTTCCAGAGCATTCCTGACAGAAGCTCATCCTCTCTCTGCACGATGAGGGCCCCCCCCCCGAATGTGCAGAACAACTCCTGCTCTGGATGGACGGCTTCGATTCTGCTTCCTCGTGTGAGCGGACAGCTGCCCAGCCCGGGTCCCAGGGCGGCCCTGAGAGACACCTTCTTCACACAGGTGGCCCTGCAGGAATTTGAAGGTAGTGATTTGCCTGCCCTTGGTCTCTTCTTCTCCAGGATAACTATCCCAGATGCCTCAGCCGGTCTCCATGTTTGAAATCCTGTATCCTCCTCTGAACTCTGAACTCTCCCCTTAGATATCCCACCCATCCTACACTGGAAGAGAACACAGCTCCATGAGCAACCTGGCCAGTCTAGGACACAACAACCTCCCTCAGTCTAGTCTCTATACTCCTGTTAATGCAGCCTGCAACAGCACGAGCTTCTCAGCAGGCACATCGTACCATCGGCTCATATGAAGCCCATGTTCAACTAAATCCTCCAGATCTTTTTCACATAAAAGGTTTTCAGGGGGAACTGGGATGGCTCCGCGGGTTGAGCACTCGCTTTGAAGCCCCAGGGCCCAAGGATCGAATCCCGGCCCCAATCCAGGCGGACCCATATGCTGAACTGGGGAGTGCCCCCAGTTCGGTTCTTACCGGGACCTATGTAGGAGGCTCCCGGTCCAGTTCCTGCCCTGCACAGCCCTGTGCCCACCTGTGGAGTGAAACTATATGGAAAACTAATGTCAACTATGGAGACTGCTCTGGGCCCTCCCCCTTCTTTCTGTCTCTGTTTGCCTGTCTGTCTCTCTCTCTGTCAAAACACAATAAAATAAATCTTTAAAACGAATAAAAAGGTTTTCATTTGGAACATGAACGGTCTTACCTTCCCTAATAAGTATAATTGATTGTTTTGAAACTAAATGTATCATTTTATGTTTCTTCCTGTCTTTTACCAGTATATTTGTTTGGCTATCTCTTTCT
This sequence comes from Craseonycteris thonglongyai, assembly GCA_004027555.1. Lineage (NCBI taxonomy): Eukaryota > Metazoa > Chordata > Mammalia > Chiroptera > Craseonycteridae > Craseonycteris > Craseonycteris thonglongyai. The sequence continues at coordinate 54,321 of PVKE010002354.1, read as the reverse complement.
AAACCATGTAAGTCTTTCTGAATTCTGTCATCCATGCTCGCACTGGAAAGCTCTGTCTTACAGCTTTGCATCATCTGGGAGTTTAGTAAGCAAACCTCCACTGCCTTTGATAAAAAGTGTTAGCAGTTCTGATCCATGGGGAGTCTGCTGCATCAGAGTGAAAGAAGTTGTCAAGGCTAATAAATGAGATTATTTAACTTAATACACTGAGGGAAAAGTGCACAGTCACCAAAACTTTGGGTAAACTATAAACATAAACGAGGAGGAGATGCCTAATGTTTGCATGTGTGCACCCATAGTGAGGGGACCCAAGACCCCAAGATCACAGCTGGGTGTGACCACGGAAGATTCCATAAATCAAACCCACTCTTACTTCACTCGCTAGCCCAGCAGATGATAATGATGTAACAATGAGATTAACTGCATGCAAATACGGCAAGGAATTAGCATGATGCAACATATGGCCTAGTTCGCTTTTTCTTGGTGGACTCAACTCTTAGGCAGAAGGAGAAACATATAAATTATCTGGAGAAGATTTAAAATGAGCTGCATCCTGGTGCCTCCGGACCAGCCGCTTTCCCCTGGGTTTAGCTGCCACCTGTACTAATAAGCGTAGAAGTTGCACATTCATGCCTTCTGCCCCTCAGCAGAGTTGCCTCGAATGACCTTGGACCAGGAAATGGAAGAGCTCTCCATTCTCTGTACAATTTGGAGCTACGACGTTTGTAGCTTTCCCTGTCTTCAGTATGGCTTCCGGAGTAGGGACCCTGCTGAGGTCGGAAAGCATAGGTTACCCAGGGGGTTCATTTCCCGAAGCTGCCGGAACAAACTCATTGCCACGGCTCGGAGGCTGAAAAACAGGAGCAAGCCGTTCTCTCAGAGTTCTGGAGGCCAGAAGTCCGAAGTGCGTTTCACTGGGCCAAAATCGCTGGTGGCGGGCCCCCCACCACCCCGCCCCCCGACTCTCTTGGGAAGAATCTGTTCCTTGCTTCTTCTGGCTTCCGGTGGCTGCTCGCCTTCCCTGACTGTGGCCACGTCACCCGTCTCTGCCCCATAGTCACAGCTCCCTTTTCCTTTCTCTTATATGATACTTGAGACTGGATTTAGGGTCCATCTAGATAATCCAGGATAATCCCCCACGTCAAGACGCTTCATCACACCTGCCAAGGCCCTTTTTTCTTAGAAGATAATGTTAACTGTTTCTAGCGTTGGGTCCTCATATCATTGAGTGGCCATTTTTCAGCCACTATACCCAGAATCAATCTTAAAACTTGTCAACCAGGACAAAGTTAGCAATTGAAGCCCGCAGAGGCTAGGATCAAACATTCCGGGACAAACACTCCTTAGTCAGCATCCTGGGAAAGATTCTCCATCCAGCTGTCAACAGCTGGGGGGAAGCCACCACAGGAATGTATAAGATGTCTACAGTCACTCCAGGAATGCATAAAACGTTACTACCAGTTCCCAGAGGAGAAATGACCATGGCCGCTGCGTGGAAAACCTAGGTCATTTAAATCTCCCAAGAGGTGTGATTGTCACGACGCCTCCCGATGTGCACTTCAGTGCTGGGCCACATCGGCACAGGAACAGGCAGGCGTGGGTGCTCCGGGCACCCTCCCCCGGCCGCAGGCTCTGACACGGAGCCAGCGTGCACATGGTTACGGACATGTGTCCTTAGGACCAACACCAGGGAAAGGAGAGGAAGGAAGCAGGTGTGGCAGAGGGAGAAGCTGAGGTCCAAGGTGGGCCCAGCCACAGCTTGGCCAAGCCCAGAGGGAGCTCTGGAGTTGGAACGGTCTTCACAGTTGTCCTGAGTTGGGGCAAGGTGATTCTGCCTTTATATCCCCACATCGAATTAGTCACTGGACATGGGCCACTTAGGAGGAGGTGTGGCCTTGGGCAAGGCAGCTGAGATAACCCCTGCAGGGGCTGAGAGCTGGAGGCCGTCCGCTGACAGCTTTTCCCGCCTCTGGGCAACAAGTCCTTCCTTGAAGCAGCATCTGGGCCACGCGTCACAGCGTCCAGGGTCTCAGGATGCGTTCTGTGCCTTCACTGAACACTGAGGCCTCACCGTGGAGTGAGCTCAGGATGATGAACCTTCCAGAGTAGGAGGTGCATGACAAGTGTCCTGTTTTATTGTTTTCTCAAGTTTTGTTCACTCGTTCTTCATTCTAAATGTTTTCCAAAAACTTGCCATCTAAATTAATTTCCTGATGGTCCTGACTGATAGGTACTGTGTGAGTTCAGGAAATAGTGCCATCACATAAACGGGGGCTCTACCTGTTGAGGTGGACAATTGGGGAGGTTGTCGTGAAAAGAGAGGACTCTGAACTCAGACTTAGCCTCCCAGAGGCTACATCCTCCACTTCCTCAAGATGGACTCTGAAGATCAGGGTGGAAAATCATGCCCCTCCCACCCCCACCCATTGCTTCAAAAAAGCATCTGCGGGATAAAACACCAAACTTCTTGGCATGGCATTAAAAAAAAGGAAGAAAAAAAAAAAGGAGAAAGGAATAATCTGGCCACAGCACACAAGACAAAACTCAGATAGGGTCAAAATTATCCTTGAAGGTCCCTCAAGAGGATGCAACCAGTCCAATGATCCTGTTCCCCCTCCCACCCCCCACCCCCGTTTGGAAACAGATCGCTGCTACTTTATTCACGAAGTAGATGAAATGATCGGCTTGTGTTTAGGATCGATGTTGAATGAAACACACACCTTTGCTAGGATCGCATTCGGTGCAGAACGCTCACACCGTGAGGCCTGTGAGAACTGAGAGCCATCGGCGCTTCCTCTGGGGACAGTGGCGGCCGGCGGAATCACCCTCACCAACTCAGGCTTCTCCGCTCTGTCTCACTCAGCCTATTATAATTCAGAGACGTTCCTTCGTATAAGTCAGGATATTGAATCCACTGCATACTTACACCCTAAATATAAACGGTGGTTCCATGTAATCCAGCCTTGTAAGAACTTACATTTAAACATAAAATTCCGCAGCCACCAGCCACATAAAAAATTCCCTAGGGAAAGCCGGGACGGCTCAGCGGGTTAAGCGCTCGCTTTGAAGCCCGAGGACCGAGGATCGAATCCCGGCTCCGGCCCCAGCGGACCCACATGCTGAACTGGGGTGTGCTCCCCAAACGCGGTGAGGCCCCCAGTTCAGTTCAAAAAAAAAAAAAATTCGCTAAAGAAATGACAATTTCCACAGGAGCGCATTAAAAGTGGTTCCGTTCGTAACCCAAAAAGCAACCTTTATCAAAATCCCCTTCCTCCATTTCAAATAGCTCGCACATCTGACTACGTCCCTAGAACGTCCCTCAAGTAAAATGCCAAATGCCAGCCCCCACGGGCCGGCTGTTCCTGTCTCTCTCTCTCTCTAACTTCATTCCCAGCTCTTTCTTTTATAGCTCAACTTAGCATCTCTGACTCCCACCCCTCCCCCTTCCCTCACCCTCCACACATTCCCTCTCCCACAGAGAGGATGAGGTCATGGCTGGTGGCCCAAAGCTGGCGTGCACACACGTGTGCGTGTACATGTGTGTGTACATGTGTGTGTGTGTCCACACCACGTTTCTAAAATATTTATTTGAATTCGTTGTCAACTCGTTCAGACATTTGCATGCAAACACTCGGTATCTCCAGCTTCCCCAGATCCGAAGATTGGCAGTCTGGGCCCACTTTCCTCTGTGGGGGCTGATGTGTGGCGCCCCCTCTTGGAGGGGACCGGTAGTCACCGGTTTCCCACACCCCTCACCTGGCCCAGCTCACTGCCTGGATCCTGTCGGCTTTTGAGTTGGTGCCTCTAACTCTGCCCCCAGTTCCTCTTCCACCTCCTAGATCTGAAACCCAGGGCTTCTTTAGCTGGGGAGCGTGAGCAGCAAGAAAGACACCCGCTAGGTCAAGTCCCGTCACATAATCCCACAGCACACACAGCTCCCTGCACGAGAAAGGACGAGGTCTGGCCTATGTCTGCGCCCCCAGCATCAACGCTGCCCCTGGCCCAGAGCAGACACTCAGCAGCCATCGTCACGTGAAGGTCAAAGCTAAAACTACGGAAATTTCTCCATGTAAATGAAAATGTCTCCCTGTTGCCTTCCCCCTCCTTTTCCACAGACCCAGCCGAGGTTGGGAGCAGCTGGCAGAGAGCCGTGGCAGAAGAGGGGCCAGGGTACGAGACGGTCCCTGTGCTGCCACCTCCAGCCCGAGCCTGGGAGGCTCTGACCCCAGCCAAGCCACTGTGTCCTTCCTCTGAGCAGCCCGGCTCAGCAGCCAGATGGCGATGCCTTTCCCATCTCCTCAGTCCAGGCAGGCTGTGAACAGGCCCCGTCAAGTGCAGTCCTCATCGGCCCGGCCCCAGGGCCCAGAGCTGCCTTCCTCCCGCAAATGACGACTTTTTAATTTCCAGCCTTTGGGTCCCTGGTGAGAGAGGTGGAGACAGGGGTGAGGATGGCATATGGATCCTGCAAAAGCAGACACCTTGGGCAGGGCGCAACCTTGAGAGGGCATCTCCCCGCTGCTGGGCGAGATCCCCTCCTCTGTCCGGGGCCCAGCCCAGGCCCACCTCCTTCAAGAAGCCCTCCTGGACTACCCCATCCCAAGGAGCTCTCTCTGCCCTCCAAGCGCCTCCAGTGACGTGCATCATTCACACCATAGCCAGGTGAAACGCTGATGCTTAGAAGCAGACGCTGGTTGAACTTGGAGCCAGACAAATACATTTGAGTCTTGGCTTGGTCCTTCAGTGGCTGTGTGACCTTGGGAAGAGCACTTGGCCTCTCTGACCCTCAGTTCTCAAAGGGAGGAGAAATCGCTGCCCTGACTACTCACAGAGTTCTTGAGAGGGCTGGATGAGAAATAAGGAAAAAACCATCCTCATGACACTGACATAGAAGACAAAGGAAGAGGATGGCATGCTCTTCCCCACCTCTCAACCTTTTCTCCTCCACAGAGTGGGCTCCGGAGAGCAGACCCTCACTCTTGACCCCCCAGGAAGCTCTAAAGTGGGGGCTCCTTTAAAGTGAGGATGCTTGTCTCCTAGCAACAGGCCACCGACTCACCCCAGAGAAGGTGCTCAGTGAGAGGTGTGAGTTCAGGGCCCCTGGGCCGTGACCCCGGCCTTGAACCCGGAGTCCACAAGCATCTGAGACCGGTCTGTGTTGAAGTAAAAAGATACTGACACCTTATGGGATTTCAAAGGAGAGGCCATTTCAATCCGTTCTCTTTTGTTCCGTTTTTGGATGGTGAGCATTTGGGGTGAGTGCTCTGGACAGAAAGATGCTGAGTGAGGGGAGCTGGAGGAAGGCGGGGTGGGCCCCTGGGTTTAAGGGCACGCTTGGCAGCCCTGAACTCTGCAGTCAACCTGGGAACGGGGTCACTGGGAGGGGGAGGGACTCGGTTGCCTGACTTGAGGGGGCCTTGGCTGGGCACCTCGGGAGCTGCTCGGAGCCGCAGACACAAGCCGAGTCTGAAGTCATTGTTCAAAGTACATTCCTGGCATCTTTCCAGGCGCGCCTTGGAACCAACCCCTGGTCCCGACGACCCTGGACGCGGCTCTCCTTGTCCGACGAGAATGGATTACTGCCCTGGCCAGGAGGCGGTTTGGGGCCAGGGATGCTGACTGAGCCAGAGCCCGGGAAGCCCACCTGGTCAGCCGGCCCCTGACAAGATCCGGGTGTCGGGGAACACCTGCACGGTGCTTGTCCGGCAGGCCGCTGGCTCTCACGCCCTGCATGACACAGGCTCCCACCGAAGGAACGCTCAGCCAGGGCGTTACCAGCTCATAAAAGAGGGGCGCTTCTTCGGCCAGGCCCTATCGGGCCAAGATGCGGTGCAGTCTGCCTGCTTCGAAGACTCTGCTACAGAGACATAATTTCTCCTCCTGGGGGGAGGAGGGAAGTAAATCAAGTTTTAAAAGCGAAATCATCCATTTTTATGCAGCGGATGAGAAGATACAGAGTCCAGAGACAGGAGCTTCGACCACTCACTGCCCCTTCCTCAGCCTGGGACGTGACTGCCGGCTCCCAGCCGTGCGGCCAGCAGGCTCTGGGCTGTGAGGGAGAGACTGGGACGATTCTAAATGTCCCATCGATGTCCCTGTCCCTGCCTACACTACTTTGTTGCCACTTTGCCCACATGCTAAACAATTTAGTCCCCACACTAACCAGCTGAGAGAGGCAGACCCCACAACAGTGTACCCACTTCCCAGGAGAGGCCACTGAGGCCCGGAGAGGAAAGGGTTAACCTCAGGAGCCCACACTGTGAGTCGCATGGTTAACCCAGCTCGATTCCAATTCCCGAACACAAAACGGGGTATCTGTAACTTACAGGGCCCTGGAAGCCGGTGAGTCCCCTGATCGCACCCCAGCCGAGTCACCGTCCACACCACATACCCTGGGACCAGTCACTGACCACTTCTGACCCTCATCTGAACACTGGAGCCAGAATGCCAGGCTCATCGAAATGCCTGTACATGTGCAAGGGGAAGAGCAACCATGCAGGTGCCCAGCACACTCTTGGCACACACCGTAGGTGTGTAAACTCTTCGCCCTCAACATGGACATGAGGTGGCCTATGCCACACAGCACGAAGGGCGTGGAGCTGTGTGGGAGACAGGGCTGGAGACAGGACCTCGCTCTGGTTTGCCCTGGCAGCTGGCTGGATTCTGCCCGGCCAGTCCTGGGCAGCGGCCACCAGAGCTGTCTGCAGTCTCCCGGCCCGGCTGCACGAAGTCCTTCTTGCAAGGACCCTTATGTAATCTGCACGAGGTCACAGCGGGAACAGTGATTTTGCAAAAGGAGGAATGTTTCTCATTACAGAGGTCACCGGGGACTCTGGCTGCCTGTCCCCAGGGCACTGGCCAAGCCAGCTCTGCTCTGCCCAGGAAGCCCGGCCAAACTGTCAGCCCAAGCACACCTCCCGGCCCCCACCCACACCCAGACTCCCGCACTGGCTGCTCCCCGGGACCCTGGGCCTCTCATTGCTGTGGCAGTTAGGAGTCTCCAAGGAGGTCTGGGACCCTCCTACCCACCCCCTTCTCCCTGCTCACCCTGCTTTAGCATCGCCCGCCTCACTAATGATGACATTTTCACCAAGTGGCAATGACAGGAGAAATTAGTTCACAGCCTTTGGCAACTGAACATTGAGCACTCAGATTAAACTTTCAAAGGGAAAATATCAGTGCACGCAGGCAAATCATTTGGTATTTGCGAAAGGCTTCGGGGTGGGACAGCCAGCACAAGCCACAGACGCTTGAGGGGGGCAGGGGCGTGACGCTAGGGTGCTGGAAGGAGCAGACCTGCATGCACAGAAGTACACGACTGTGAACACACATGCGAGGCCAAGAGTCCACGTCCACGCTCAGCTCGGACCAGAACCTGTCAGGGAGCTCTGGGCCCCTCGCGAGCCCATCAGGACGGGAATGCACCGACTGGAACATTTCAGCTAATTGGCCACAGCATTTGTCTACCATCACTTCCCCCCTGGCTTCCCCGCTCACCAAGCCCCCACCGCTCCCCAATCCCCGGAAACCATTAGGCAAGCCTGGCATTCAGATGGCTCCTAACTTCTCTCATGGCTTTTCAAGTCAGGGGCTCAGACCTGATGCAGGGCTGTCCGCGCACGTGGTCTGTAGAGACCGATGGCCACGCAGGGTGGGCCCTGGCTCTCTGTCCGCTGCACTCCCATGCAGCACAGGGCTGACAGCATCCGGGAGCTCCTCCCTGAGCCCCCGAGCTGCCACGTTGCCCTGTGCTGTTCAATGCAAGGGCACGGCCTACGGTGGGTGGGGGCCGGCGCTGCTCCACTGCCACGAACTCCCCCCACACCCGAGCCTGCCTGTGGGCACCATTCACCTGCCGTGCCTAGCACGGTGCCTGACACCCCCACACAGGGCGTCTGACGAGTCTGTGTCAGGTGTCTGCGAGAATGTGGGAGCTGCTCAGAACTGTCCAACGGGTTCCGTTTAATCCCAAAATCTGCCTGTCGGTTCACGCTGCTGTTTCTAGGTCCCTTTTCCCTACCACGGCCATCCGGCCAGACTTCCTGCGGACAAGAGAATAAGAGCAGGATTCTCGGGCGCTTTCTAGCTTCCTGGTCTCTAGGCCTTGGTTTCCTCATCTGTATAATGATGCTCTTGGCCTGTGACCTCTAAAACCCTTTCCAGAGCTCCTATTCAAGCTACAAGGACAATTCCCCCTGCTTAAACCTACGGTTAGACACAGTGGTGGTACCTCTCCCTCTTCATCTCTCGGTCTTCTGCGTTATTCATTCTCAGCCTGGTTTTCACTTCATGGTGGCAAAGGGGCTGCCAGGTGCCCCAGGCCTCAGCAACCCCCACAGAGAAGCCCCAAGCAGAGAGTCCTCCATTGCAATCTAAGACAAAGTCCTGAAACTCAGTCTCCATGGGAAGATTTGGTCACATGTTCATCCCAAGGGGAAGCTAATGTTCTGATTGGCCACCTAGGTGCCTGTCCAGCCCTACCCAAACTCCCTGGGCTGAAAGTTGGGGACATATGGGAAGGGACGGATATCAGGCTTCCCAACATTGAGCAGCAGCTCTCAGGGCCCCCAATGAGGTCAGACGAGGTCATGTTAAAGCCGTTTTGTGAGAGTCCTGGTATATTGACCTACATGAGTAAAGGCCAAAAGAAGATTGTAAAAGTTGTGAGATATTCCTAATGTACACTTTTAATAAGCACACAAAGGAACAACAGTTGACCCTGGAACAACACAGGGATTGGGGCGCCGATCCCTTGCTCCGCCAGAAATACATGTACAATATAACTTTTGACTCCCCTGAACCTTAAGTTGCCTCTCAGCACCCATGGGGAATTGGTTCCAGGACCCCCGCAGATACCCGAATCCACAGCCACTCAAGTCCTCTGTCTAAAATGGCACAGATCAAAGCACGCGGCGGGCTTGATGATCCGCAGGTGGAAGGCAGCACAGGTGTTTATGGGACGATGCCGATGCCCAGACCTGCTGTGGCCTCCCAGGTAGGAGGGTGAGTGGCTGGCCTGCTCATTGGAAGACCCTGGACGTCCTAGGACGGGGGAGGCGAACCTATGGCACACGTGCCCAAAGTGGCATGCGGAGCAATTATTTCAGCACGTGGAGCTGTGAATACCATTTTAAAAATTATTGTTTATGCTCTTATAGACATAAAAATAATCGATACCTCTGTCTCACTCGATGGGTTGGCACGCGAGTCGAGCGAGTATACTCTTATTTCATAAACTTTGGCACTCAATCGCCAAAAGGTTCGCCACCCCTGTCCTAGGAGCTCATGAGGAAAGAGAATGTGGGGGAGGGGGAGACCGCCGCCGCCACAAGGGGCATTTGTCAACGGTTTGGAGACCGAAACACTAAAGCTCTGCTCTCCTGTGGGCTCTGTGCTTTCTCTCTGGCTGTGTGTGGGCACGGCGCTCTGATTTTGTCTGACAAGGACTCATCCAACACGAACTCAAATGAAAACATTACCAGTGAACCGCGGGGGTAATTAGAGGGCCGGGGGTTTCATTCTGCTGACATTCTCCTGCTGCTCTTTGACGGGGCTGAGCGGGTCCCCCCACCCTCTAGTAAGCAATTACCCAGCGCCTGGGGCCAGCTCCTCTGGCTACAGCCTTGGAAGCAATCAGACAGCATGAAAATGAGATGGGGAGGAGAGAGTGACGGAGAGGCCAGCGGAGGGGAGGGACAGCGCCTCCTTGAGTCTCAAGGGACTAAGTAAATAGTCATCAGAAAGGGGAGCAGGGGGAGGGGGCAGGCGGAGAAGACAGGGTGGAGAAATAGGGGAGAAAACACGGAGAGATGAGTGAGAAGTGGGGAGAGCGCACATGAAGGAGGAGAGGTGCAAGGAAACGCAGGGAAGACAAGGATGGAGCGAAGTGACAGAGCAGGTGGCCAGGCGACAGGGGCGAGGTAGGAGAGGCAGGGCCACGCGGGCAGCTTTTCCTGCAGGGCCACCATCTCCACCTGGTTCTGTCCTCCGGCCACAGAGGTGTCCCGGGCGCGGCTGAGCTGCCCAGGAAGGACCTGGGGACCGAGCCGCAGCGAGGGCGTCGTATTGATCCTCGGCGCGGGGCTGCCATCGATCCGGCCACTCCGGCTGGTGGCACACGAGCGCTCCCCGCCGCCCGCGAGGCCGGGATAAGTGGCAGCAATTGGGCCCGGCGGCGCTGGCGCACACCCGCCCACCCGGCGCGGGTGCCTCGGCCGAGCTCGCTGCAATTAGGGCTCAGCGTCTAAATGGGCCAATTCATCGCCGAGCATGCCCGGCGCCTTGCTCACCGCTGAGACGTGCACCGGGGGCTGCGAAGGGAGCTCGCCGTGCTGGGCAGCGGGGGGAGAGATGTCCATGCAGCGCCCGCCCCCGAGCCAGCATCGGCCCCTCCTGGGCCCGCAGACCTGCGGGTGCACAAATTCCACCCTGGGGACATTGCCGCAGCTCCGCAGGTGCAACCCTGGCCTGGCAGCCCCAGGGTCCCGAGGTCCCGGGTGCAAACCACATGCTCAACTGCGGCGCAGCTGGAAACGACAGGGACGCTGGTGAGGGTTCTCGCCTCCCACGCGGGAGGCCCCCCAGTTCTGTTCCCGCCCTGCGTGACCCCACACCCACCTGTGTGGAATGAAACCATGTCACAACTAACGATGGACAACTATGGAGACTGCTCTGGGCCCTCCCCCGCTTCTCTCCCTCTCACCTTCTGTCAAACAATAAAATAATAATGATAAGAATTCTGCCACAGACTCTGTGACCCTGGGTGGGCTCAGGGCCCTGGGGGCCTGTTTCCTCGCTTTAGCTCTGGGGACAGTGGCTGCTGAGGTTGTTAAGGACAAACAGGGCCTTGGATAGAGCGCCTTCCCTCCAAGGTCATCAGGACCGTGTGTCCCTGAAGGCGGACATGGGTCCTGGAAGGTCACCGCCCGTAAGCCCGGGACCAAGCAGTCAGTACGTGCTGACGAAGGCGTGGTGAATAAATGAAGAAACAAGTCGTTAAAAATGCTAAGAGGGGAAAAGCCGGGACGGCTCAGCGGGTTGAGCGCTCGCTTTGAGGCCATGAGGACGGAGGATCGAATCCCGGCTCCGGCCCAGGCAGGACCCACATGCTGAGCTGGGGAGTTCCCACAGTTTGGTTCTCTAACTGTCTCTGTCTCTGTCTCTCTCTCTATCTGTCAAAAAGTAAAATAGAAATAACTATGCACTGAAGACAAAAAGATAATTTCTCTCTATAAATGTGAAAAGATAAAAAAAAATTAAAAAAAATGCTAAGAGAACATCGCCCTCATTCACGGAGCAGCCCTCACTGTGGGACACGGCTGTTCTCACACACACCCTGCTACCCACTTGAGGGACAGGAAGTTACTGTGCCATTTCACAGTCCAGGAAACTGAGGTTCGGGGCCTTGATCCAGGTCCTCAGCTATAAGTGGGGGGCCAGGGCTTGAACCCGGACCTCCACGTCCTCCCACCACACTCAGAGACGCCTCTAACCCCTCCCCCTTTCTCACCCAGCTCCCATCCCCCCTCATCTAACAACCATCAGTTTGTTCTCTACACCGATGAGTCTATGTCTGTCTACATGGTTCGTTTACTCTGTCCTTTAGAGTCTACCTACAAGACATCCGACACAGTTTCAGTTCTCAATAAATATGAGCTATTATTTTCACACAACTAGTTGTTGAACTTGAACCCCAAGTCTCCCGGTCTCCAGGCCAGGACACTTTCCACCAGCCCAGTGAGTGTAATGGTAATGACTTGCCTATTTTGAGTACTGACCGTGTGCAGGCACCGTACTAAGCACTTTATATGGGTTATCTTGCTTGGTTCCCCATTTAGCAGAACGAACTGGCTCCAACAGGTGTCCACTCTTCCAAGGTCACACAGGTATTAAGTAGGCAACCCAGAACTCAGATCCAGGTGCGTCTGGCTGCAGGCCCCGCTCTCCTCCCTGTTAACCTCTCCTGCCTGCCATGGCTCCTGACAGCAACGTCCCGGAGGGGACACATACATGTGAACTGCAGAGATGTGACTTACACGCCTCTCAGTTCATCACATACATGACTTCCAGGTGCCATTACTCTGCCATGGATACCGATTGGGAATGGCTCACTCGCCACCCACAATGCAGACGATTCCTGACAAAGTCAGACCAAGTGGGAGCTGATGTCAGCAACCGGGGTCCTTTTTATTCAGGGCCCTGGGGCCCCTTTTCCACATCACCTGTGTGTGTGGCAGGTGAGGGGCTGCCTCACTTCACTGGGTGGCTTCTGAAGGCATATGCTCCTCGTGGGACTGAACGGTCTTGGCAGCACCGGGAGAGATAAGTGGAAAACTTGTCATGAACTTGCATCCTAGCTCCCAACAGCATAAGGTTCTCAACCATCTCCTGAGGGCCAGGTCTTATGTCGGGGGGCCTAGCAGGGGCTTGGAGGGAAGAAGGGTCCACTTCCTGCCTCTAGGTGGCTCCTGGGCCAGTGATTGGATGAAGAGCCATGTAGACTATAGCCCGCTTATTACACAAGGGGTGTGCAGAGGGCATAGGCAGCAAACAGCCTCAGTTCACCGCCCTCTGTCACTGTGGGATCTCTCTACAGATTCTGATCCATCTTTTCCTACCTCAAGATAAAGTCTGAAGCAGGTCCCACAGTTTTCTGGGCTTTTTCGGTCACAAGATCATTTTGTTTCTGGAAGAGAAACCACCGTCTAGTAGAAAGAGGTTGGTGTGGTGTGGCGATAGGCCGCCCTACACCAGGGGTCTCCAGAAACCACGTGAAGAAAGGCGCCGTGGAGGGGGTGGGCGTGCAGACCCGCTCCCTCAGAACCTCCGGAAGGAGCCGACCCTGCTGGACTTACCACCTCCAGAACGGCGAGAGGGCAAATGTCTGTTGTTTCAAACCACCCAGTGTCCACATTTACTGTGGCAGCCCTAGGAAACAACCCGGATGTCTGTCACCCTGAGCCAGATAAAGATGAAAAGTCGATCGCTATTCAGCCCCCACTATGAGGAGCGGGTCTTTCAAGTATAAGTGTGAGCCCCAAGCTTCCAACTCACATGGTAGATGGGCCCGCGAAGGTGGCCCCAGTCTCTGACTGGGTGGGGTGGGGCTCCTGTAAGAAGAGCAGCTATGGGACCACTGTTGGTTCCTGGACACCGTCCCTGGCTTGAGCAGAAGGTGCTGGAAAACCCAGCCAACCTCGACCTTCCCCCAAACAAGCCCCCTTAGCAGGGTCTCAGCTCAAGAATAGTCACTAATGCTGCAGGTGTCCCCAACCCACCCACCCACCTGGGAAGAGCATCCGGACCCGGGGGCCCTACCAAGCGCAGGGCACGTGTGGCAGGAATGACGGACACCTCTCCAGTCTGTGTCTCTGAGCAGCAGGACACAGTGAAGGCACCTGGGAGTCTGCCTGCCTTTGAATCTCAACCACGTCACTGTCAAATGCTGGGACCTCAGGCAGATTATTTTGCCTCCTTGTGCCTTCGTTTCCTCGTCTATAGAATGAGGTGAACACAGCTTCATGTACTGGAAAGTTTAGAACAAATACCACAAGTGAGGCACTCGGCACAGTGTCTGGCCTTAGCACTCAACGAATGCTAGCTATTGTGTGGCTCGAGGTCCTTTGTGCCCCATAAGCGAGTCCCTGCTTTCTTCTTAACGCCTCGTGTTGAGTGCTTACTTGTGTACGAGGGTGGGCTAGGGAGACCTAAGACAAGCTGCTTCCTCCTCCCTCAATTCATCCAGCTACCCGGGAGGCAAGACAAGCAAACAGAAAAAATCTACAAGCAGGACACGCACACAATGTAAGAGGAGGAACCCGTAACTGAGAGCAAATACAAGAGGATGGGAAGGCCATGACAGTGTCGGGGTGAACTCTTCTCTGGCACGAAATGTGTGCCTACGGAGTTAGAGAGCAGACGATGTGGAAACCACATCTGGAGCAAGATGAGCCCATAAGGAACAGCCAATGGGGGGCTGGTGACGCACCACCAACACCGAACAGAAGGAACAAGAACACACTCAACGGTTCTGCAGGACCCGGTTTTGCTTCAACCCCATTCCGCTTACAACCAGCAGAATACCTACTGTGTGGAGGGAAATGAGGTCTACATAGCTAAGGATGTTGTAAGCCAGCATCAGGCCCAGAGCAAGGACATCTCAAGGTCATCAGGGAATATCGGGTGTGGCGACAGAACTTCTCAGTAGATGGAGGAATCATGATATTTTGGGGTACAAAGAAATCAGACAGGGAAAAGTATTCTGATCTTTGGAATGAGCATAAATGTGAATGATTCTACCGCCTGGGGACTTGAGTGACAGAAGCCTGCACTTTTCAGAATGGGCGCATGGAGGGGACAATGTGATCAGTTGGGGTGTGAGGTCACCTGTGAATAAATGATGCTTGCAGCCCCGGCAGCCCCATTTGGTCGAGCTCATTTTGACCTCCACACCCCCACTTCTTTAGCGCTACAACCTGCAGAATGTTACCTGGGGCGCTAGTTACTGAAGAGAGACACAGAGTAATGGCCCCGTGAAGACGTCCACGCCCTAATCCCCAGAGCCTCTGAATATGTATGTTGCCTGGCAAGAGGGAATTCAGCTTGTAATCAGAATTAAGATGGCAAATCAACCTTGAGATGACCTTGATCTGGGGCGATTATCCTGGATTATCCAGGTGGGCCCAATGTCATCGTTAAGGGTCCTTATAAGAGTGGAGGCAGGAATTTCAGAGAGAGATGTGATGAGGGAAGCAGAGATGGGAGAGGTGCACTTGGAAGATGAAAAGGTCTAACTTCCAAAATGGTAAGATGAAAAATCTGTGTTGTTTTAAGCCGCTGTCTTCTTAATTTGTTGTAGCGGCAACAAGAAACTAACACAGCCGGTTTCCGCATGATCAGAGAATGATTTTCTGATGAGTTAAGCTGGGCTCCAGGTCTGCCTAGGGTCCCTTTTCCTCCTTTTCCCACGCGGCTCTTCCCACCAGACTAGAACAGAGACTGTGGTCAGCTCGGAGCTCCCGTCTCCGCAACTCCGCTGCTACAAAGAGCAGGCCGCTCTCTTCTCACTTCCGATTCGACATCTTCCGTGGCCGCCCTCTGCTTGGCGGGTGGCCCGGGGACCTGGAATGAGCAGCCCCACCAGAACCTCTTCTTAGAGGTGGCAGGAAGGGAAGCGGAGCAGTTGCCCGAAAGAGAGGAGGTACCACAAAGAAAGAGGGGTGCAGAGGGCCCCTGTGTCCCCAAGCAGCAGGGCAGTGTGCGTGGCTCTTTGAAGGGCCTTTCCCATCCTCACCAGACTCAGCCTTCAGTAGGCGCTCAGCTGCCGCTGTTGGTCAAGGGGCTCCTGTCTGCAGTGGGCTGTGCCTGTGGTACAGTTTGCTCCCAGACAGGTGGAGAAGCGCTGTCTACAGCGGGGAGCAGGGGGGGCTTGCTGGGAGCACAGTTCACGCTATCGGGGATCAACCTCAATCCTGAGCCATTGAGAGTCCGTAAGGGGTACTTGTAAGGAGCCAGCGTGTCCTCAGCCAGTGCATCACTCACATTCTGAAATCGATAATCAGGGCCGTGCCTTAAACCATCGCTGCTGATGTGTTTTAAAGGGAGAAGATATCAAGACTGCAAGGTATGGGGAAGCTGCGATGGCTCAGCGGGTTAAGGGCTCGCTTTGCAGCCCCAGAGACCAGGGATCAAATCCCAGCTCCGGCTCATGCGGACCCATCTACTGAGCTGGGCTGTGCCCCCAGTTCAGTTCTTGCCGGGGCCTATGCGGGAGGCTCCCGGCCCAGTTCCTGCCCTGCCTGTCTCTGTCTGTCTTCTCTCTCTCTCTGTCAAAAACCAATAAAAATAAATCTTAAAAAAAAAAAAAAAGACTGCAAGGTAGTGGGAACCGCTATCTGGGGGTGTGGGGAGATCATGGAATCCTTTTGGGGTTTTTTTTAAGTATCTGTCACATGTTTCCATCTCTCCTTCTGTGGAAATGCCTACTGAGGGATGTTAAGTCGTTATCTCCCATTGCCCCTATTTTGGGTTCTGCACCCACTTCCAACATGTTGGGCATGGGAGGGTTTGCCCACACCACCACCAATTCCCCGGGTACCAGCTGGGTGTCCCAGAATTCAACTCGAGTCTGACACTCTCTACCGAAGACAGCATCCGATGCCGCAGATGCAGGGCTCAGCTCCATAAGACCGCCCCCACCACAGAGACCAATCTCAAACACAGGCTGTCACCTGTCCTTCTAAGCAACTGGCTGTAAGGCAGAGGTTCCCACAACCCCCTCCTTGGGTTTGATTGGCTAGAGTGGCTCACAGAGCTCTGAGCGACATGATAGTCACTAGATCATGGGGATACTGTAGAAGGATAGAACTCGGAGGCAGCCAGGTGGGAGAGAGTGCAGGCACGGTGTGGGGAAGGGGCGTGGAGCTTCCATGCCCGGGTGGAGTGCAGCCTTCTCCCAGGGGCTCACCAACCTAGAAGCTCAGAAAACCCCACCCTTTCCGATTTCTACGGAGGCTTTATTACATAGGCACAGTTGCTTCATCATCCAACCTTGTGGCTTCCCTGGGTCACAGTGGAAGAACTGTCATGGGCCACACACAAAATACACTAACACTCTCAATAGCTGATGAGCTAAAAAACAATCGCAAGCTTGGCTTAAATCATTGGCCACTGGGGATTGAACTCAACCTCCAGCCCCACTCCCTTTCCTGGGGGTCTAAAGTTCCAACCTTTTAATATATATTTTATTTATTTATTTATTTTGACAGAGGAGAGAGAGAGAGAGAGAGAGATACAGAGACAGAGAGAGAACTGAACTAGGGGAGCTCCCAGTTCAGCACATGGTTCCACACGGGCCGGGGCCGGGACTCGATCCTCGGTCCCCGGCGCTGCAAAGTGAGCGCTCAACCCACCGAGCCATCCCGGCTTCCCCTAAAGTTCCAACCTTTTAATCCCAGAGTGGCTCCACTAACAACCAGTCCCCATCCTTAGTCACCACCCAAAAGCCACCTCATTAACATAACAAAAGACACCTTTATGGCTTTCATCGCTTAGGAAATGCCAAGAGTTTAATGATCTCTGTGACAGAAACAGGGGCAAAGACTAAATATTATTATAAATCACAACACTGCAGACCCTCCCTCAGAAAGTTTCTCTCCTGAAAAAAATTACATGCTCACAGCCGGGGAGCCCGTGGACCCCTCAGGGAAGTCTAGCTAGTGTTTGCTTCAGCGTCACCCAGGAGGCTGTGGACAAACCCACATGAGGGAGCCTCCCTGCGGAGGAAGTCAGCCAGGGGCAGGGCCTGGCCAGGCACAGGTGACACCAGAGAAAGAGACCCGCCACCAAGTCCCAGAGGAGTTTCCTAAGCCTAAGCCTCGAAGACAAGAGAAAAGGGACGAGGCCCACTTAGGGTGGAGCCACGTGAAAGGAAGCTGGGAACATGGATCTGCAAAAGGAAGACGGACCTCTGGAGATGGACCATAGACAAGAGCTGAGAGTTAGCGGGAGCCAGGATGGCTCAGGGGGTTGAGCCCTCGTATTGTAGCCCCTAAGTTCGAGGATCGAATCCTGGCTCCAGCCCGTGTGGACCCATAGGCTGAACTGGGGTGCGCCCCCAGTTTGGTTCTCACTGGAGCTAGCTCCATGCCGGGGGCCCCTGGCCAGTTCCTGCCCTTCGCAGCCCCATACCCACCTGTGGAATGAAACCATGTAGAAAACCAATGACGTGCAACTATGGAGACTGCTCTGGGCCCTCCCCCTTCTCTCTCTCTCTGTCAAAAACAATAAAAATAAATCTTTAAGAGCTGCGGGTTTGGGTGTGATGTAGTATTTTCTTTTTAAGAACCAGATACTATAAAGAGTTACCACTGTGCAATTTAATTATTCATTCCTTTCCCCTTGGTTTCTTTATTCTTTCTTCTTCTCCCTCCTCCTCCCTTCCCTCCCCTCTCCATGTCCCTTCCCTACTCCTCCCACAAGTAGTTAGCAAGGATCTCTTTCATGCCTGTGTCACAAGAGGAAGATTACAGTATTGAGAGCTTGGATTCTTCTTTGAACACATGCCCAAGAGTGTCAGTTATTTAAAATTCAATACCTATAAACAGCTTGGGAGCACACCATATTTTAAGGCCTGCCGGTGTTTAGTCAAATACTGAGAACATATGTCTCTTTGCAAATCGACTCCCAGGACTGCTAAGAGTGATTCAGAAAACACTCTGAAAAGTGCCAGTTTCCATGTTCCCCTCTGAGTGGAGAGGATTCACTCAGAAAGAGCTCCCTCCTCCATCCCCAGACCTGTCTCCCTGCCTCCCTCCCTCGCCAGCCTCTCTGCCCTCCAAAGAGGGTGGCATCTATGGCTCAGCAACCCCACCCAAGCGGACAGAAGTGGCATGCGGGTGGCTCACCCACAGCGCCATCCACCTCTGGCATTTAATAACAGTGCTTCCAAGATGAAGTAAAAAGTGCCAGACGGCACTGAGGAAAAGCAAAGGCACTAAACTGTAAGTGGAGTAGCATGTGTTTATGGACTCACTGAAGAAATGCTGCTGGATATTGAGTCTAGAGACCCATGCTCCGGCTATTGATTGGGAGGTTTTTTGGGGACTTTTTTTGGGGGGGAGGGGGGATACATGTGCTGTTTTCTGGGTTGAATAGTTGCTCACTGTTCTTGTTTTCAGGAGTTTTGTTTGAATCAAGATTTCTTTTTAGGGGACACAATTTCACCAGGTATATATGAGCAGCCTAGGAAATCTTAATGATATAAAGACTCCTTACTCCATCAGAGCACTGACCTGTAAGCATGAATTTCATGGAATGCTCTACCCAGAGTTTGATGGAGCAATAATTATCACTTACTGAGCAGCTACTGTGTTCTTCCTAGCATTCTACATATATTATTTTAAGTCTTAGAGCAATTCTTCAGGTTGTTCTCATATCTCCAATGTCACAAATAAAGGAGCTGAAATTCAGAGCTAATAAGTATTAATAATGTGTGTCTCTCTCTGTCAAAAACAATAAAAATAAATATTTAAAAGATATAGGAGAGCTGAATGGATAAGGAAACAAAACCCTTACATATGCTGCCTACAAGAGACTCACTTCAGATTGAAAGACACACACAGACAAAAAAAAACAAAACAGGATGGGGAAAAGATATTTTATGAAAATGGAGGTGAAAAGAAAAGCTGTGATAACAATACTTATACCAGACAAAATAGAACTTAAAGCAAAGACTATAACAGGAGACAAAGAAGGCCCCAATAATCCCACTTCTGGGTATTTATCCAAAGAAGCCCAAAACACTACTTCAAGAACATGTGTGCACCCATATGTCCATTGCAGCCATCACGTCGCGGCAGCTGGGTGACCGCCGATGGAAGGATGGATAAAGAAGAGGTGGTACGTGCGTACAACTTGATCAAATTTACCAGAGGTTTGTCTGTAAATGTCTCAAAAACCTGGCTCTTAGTTCTATTTCAGACTCTTTTATTGTTTATGTTCTATTTGATGAATCTTTGCTCTTGTCTCTACTCTCTATGTACATTGCTTTATTGGGTTTGCTGTGTTCTTCTACAGTTTCTTCTCTGGATAAGTAAATATTAATCATTCAATATTTTTCTTTTGTCATTATAATAATGATTAATAGCCTACTGTTTGAAAATTGTATAAAAAAATAATTTAACAAACACTAACTTTCTACCACTTAGCTTAAGAAACATGAGTAAGACACTATGAAGTCAATTCTATTTCCCGTCTCTCCCGTCATACTCAGAAGTAACCACTATCCTGATTTTAGAGGAAATTATCACATATGTATGTTTTCTATTTTTATAATGCATGTATACACCCACAAACAATATACAGTGTTATGATACATGGTCTTAAACTATAAATAAAATTACAATGCACATATCTTTCTAAAATTTGCTCTATTTTTGCTCAACATTAATGGTTGAGCTTTCACTAAACTTGGTTGTAATCTGTTTATTTAACTGATATATAGCATTCATGCATTCATTCATTATGTGAATGTACACAATTTTCACCCTTGATGAATATTTAGATGAAGTTCTAATTTTTGCAATAATACATAATGATTCTATAAACATTCTTGTAAATTATTTATACCTACGTATGTGAGTTACTCTGTATCAATAATAATTTTTTAATTTTTTTTTTTAGATTTTTTATTTTCATGGTTTTTGACAGAGATAGAGACAGAGACAGAGAGAAAAGGAATGGCCCAGAGCAGTCTCCATAGTTGCACGTCATTGGTTTTCTATGTAGTTTCATTCCACAAGTGGGCACGGGGCTGCAAAGGGCAAGAACTGGGCTGGGGGCTTCCCATATAGGAAGCTTGCCCCAGTAAGAACCAAACTGGGGGCACACCCCAGTTCAGTCAAAGGGGCCACATGGGCCGGGGCCGGGATTCGATCCTCAGACCCCAGGGCTACAAGGCAAGCACTCAACCTGCTGAGCCATCCCAGCATCCCCTCATTAATAGTATACCTACTTTAAAATATTTTATAAATTTCTCTGTTAACCAAGTTGTTGGTGTTTTGATCCTTTTTATTATTTATCTACATATCCATCCATCTATCTAAACATTTATGTAGAACTTACTATGTCTCAGACACAAATATTAAATTACTGAATTTTGTTTAACTTTCTCTAGTGAATGTTGTTCTGCTTCTTCCTGTGTTTTGTAATTGTGAATTGTGGGTTCATCTTCCCTCTCATTGTCTCTGTGGAATACCTGTGGCATGGGAAATGAAAGTGTTCCTCCACAGGAGTTAAGTTTATTTCTGCCAGGTATCCAAGGAGTAACAATGGCTTAGAATCAATTGTATATGAATTTTTCAGTTTGGGTTATATGGAGAACATGGAAAGAATAGATTTTGACCCTGGGTTTGCATAAAGCAAAGTAGAGATTTTAATTTCTCAAGGGCAATGTTTTTCACCCAGAGCCAAAGCACAGATGCGCTCTCTTCTCTCTTGTTGATAGGTGGAATTTCTTCCAGAGAATCTTATCACCACAGATCCACACTTCAAACGTCCTGGCTCATGTGGTTTTTCATCCCAGCTCTCTGCATCCTTCAGGCCCAAGACTGCATCACCCATCCCATAATTTGACCTTAATTACTGGACCTAAAAACACACTCAACCCTTCCTTCACTCTCCTTCTCCCTGGGCAGCTATACCATGTTTTTCCGTCCTCGTTACAGTCTCATTATGTTTCTGGTAACCTGTGATTTTTCCATTCCCTCCTACAGGATCCGACATGCATTTTGTCCAGTGTAGCTACAGTATCCAAGGATACATTTAGCTGGAGTTTTCTCTGATAATCAGAGTTTTCCATCAGCCCGGAATCAGCTCTTTGGAATCTGTTATGCAGGGGAGAGATATAATTTGATTTATGTTTTCAAAGTCACCCTGATCAACTATTAGAGGCTGCCCACAGCACTAGATTAAGAAGAATAAGCCATGGAATGCTGGGATAGCCCAACAGGTTGAGTGCTCACCTTGCAACCACAAGGTATGGGGATCGAGTCCTGGCTCCAGCCCGTGCAAACCCGTGTGCTGAGCTGTGGTGCACCTGGTAACCGCCAAGCTGGCGGCGAAGGTTCCCACCTCCCAGTTGGGTTCCCGCCCCACTCAGCCCCACATCCATCTGTGTGGAATGAAACTATGTCACAAGTAATGATGTACAACTATGGAGTCTGCTCTAGGCCCTCCCCCTTCTCTCTCTCTCTCTCTCACACACACACACTTTCTCTCAAACAATAAAATAAATCTTAAAAAAAAAAAAAGAAGAAGCCATGTCTGGGCTCTGTGGCAAAGTCACGAAGCCTTAGAAGTGTCAGCCAGGGCCCGTGCCCAGCATGTATCTCCTAACCCTTTTTGGCCTCTCATTTTTCCATTCAATAAACTGAGGCCCAGAGAAATTCAGCGACTTGCCCAAAGTAGCTCAGCTGGGAGGTAGGCTAAGTCCTTTCGTTCTACAGGTGTTTTCCTTCAGTTCACGTCCATTGTTGAAGCTGTCATGACTGACATAGGCTAAAGTCAGAGTCTCATTCACTCCAAATGTCTAAGCACCAGGATGTTGCTCTGTGCTGAGAACAGACAGGTGAGCAAAATATGGTCCCTGTGCCCAAGGAGCTCACACTCCAGTAAGCTTTAACTCCCTAAACACGGAAGGCGGGCAAGAGCTGCTGAATGTACACCGTGGTCTGGAAAAAAACAGGCCTGCTGTAGCTGGACTCATCTGGGGAGGTCGAGGAAAATCTGTCCAGCTCTGTTTGACTGTGCATCTAGTCCAGCGGTCAAATCAGAAAACGTTCTGTTTTTAGCTCCGTATTCACTCATGCCATTGCATAGATATTTACACAAACATTTGCTGAGCTCTGTCCTCATATCGGGCCCTCGCGGCAAAAGCCAAGAGAGAAGAACGACAGGGTGGGCGATGGGGGAGCCACCTTTGGGGACAGGGGAGTGCAGGACTTCTCCCAAGGGCACAGGCACTAGGCCGTACGAGGCTGGCACTGGAAAAAATGGAGGTTTGCAAAATCAGGCTCACAGCTCCATCAGACTCCCAGGATGTTTCTGTCACATCTTCCTTCCCTCTGAAACATGACTTTGGGGAAAATACATATTGTATTAGAGTTCTCCAGAGAAACAAAACCAATAGGAGGTGGTGGATAGATGATGATAGATGATAAATAAGTAGATGGGTAGATGATGATTGATGATAGGTAGATGGATAGATAGATAGATGATAAAAGATAGATAACATAGATATTAATAAATGAAAGATACATACATACATAGCCAACAAGATATACAAGGGCTGTCCAGAAAAAATCCAGCCATAAGTCCCTCTGGTTTTTATATTACATGGCTGGATACTTTCCAGACAGCCCACAAGTATCTATACATAGTATTTCTAAGATACATAAGATTATATCTGTAGATCTTACTGGTTGTATACTCAAAGGGGTGACTGTGAATATGCACAAAGAGATATTACGGAGGTGACAAGTCCCAGTCAGCAAGCTGGAGACCCGGGAGAGCCGACCATGTGACTTCCAGCCTGTCCAAGTCTGAAGACAGAAGGAGCCCAAGTGTGTACAGACAACCGGGCAGAGAGCACATGGCCCGGGCCCCACCTTTCTGTTTCACTCCAGCCGCCAAGGGATTGGAGGAGACCCAGCCACTCTGGGGACCAGCCTCGGCTTTACTCCGTCTACTGATTCAAACGCTACTCTCAGTCTGAGACACTGTCACAGACACACCGGAAATAACGCGCCAACCAATTCCTGGGCACCAGACGGCCCAGGCCCCAAAATTAACCATCACCCGTACGTTTTACCTGTCATATGGAGCTCAGTGAGAACTTAAATTTCAACATGGCACTTTCTCAAAAGTAACTGCAGTTTCGGTTTTATGATAAATAAGATATTTTTTACGTACTTAAAACATTTTTAGAGGGATGCCGGGATAGCTTGGCAGTTGAATGCTTAAGGTCCAAGGATTGAATCCCAGCCCGGTCCTGTGCAACCCCATATGCTGAATGTGGTGCAGCTGGTAACCACCCGGAAGGCGATGAAGTTTCTCACCTCCCATGCAGGAGGCCCCCAGTTCAGTTCCCGCTCTGTGCGGCCCCACACCCACCTGTGTAGAATGAAACCATGTCACTACTAATGATGCACAGCTGTGGAGACTGCTCTGGGCCCTCCCCCCTTTCTCTCTCTTTCTCTCTCTTTCTCTCTCTCTCCCTATCTCCTCTCAAAAACAATAAAAAATATTTTTTAGAAAGAGGTGTTTTTACACTAGGGTAAGTCTGGATATTTGGGGAGAGTGAGGAGTAAGGGCTTCATCGCGTCCCTGTTCTACCACTTGAAGCTGGACCATCCCCGCCCCTGACATCTAGAACCATCAATGTGTGCTCACTGTTGGGGGATGTTCTGGATACCTCTTGCGTCCTCTTCAGAACCTTCTCTGCCCACCTCTACGTCCGTCACTGCTGTGTGGTCTGGTTCCACCCACACTGCGACATCATCCACGCAGGTGTAATCAGACCCTCGTCTCACCCTGGGCCTGCCTTGAGCACAGCCCAGTTTCTGCTTGGGGCACCACTCGAACCCACTCTGTGCTTAACGTGCGGGACCCGGGAATGCCAGGGTGCTAATCCCCATGGGGCCATCTTTGATCAGTGGGCACCTGGGGCCCATGGATAGAAGCTTCCACCTTTGGTCCTGTGGTGCATTCCCCAAACCTCCCCAGAAAGTCCCGGCCTGTCAGAGTCTGGGCACAAAGTACTCGCACTGGTTGCCCACAGTGACAGCAAACTCAGGAATCCATCCTTGTGTTGGCTGCCACTCCTCCGCCCTCCTCCCCACTCCTCCGGCTTTGTCTCCCTAGGATCACTTTCCCCAACAGGTACCTTCACAGGCAAGCTCGTGCCTCAGGCTCCAGTTTCTGGGAAACTCAACAAAGACGGTTGCTTTTGTCCTTTTATTGTGCCCTTTAAAAGCCTCCCAATGAGCCCAAAGTTGCGGTTGTATTCAGTGACTACTCTAAAAATTCAATAGGAGTCCCAAAATGTCACCATGACTTCTTTCAAGATGCAGGCACTTAAAACTGGTCACAGAATCAGAATTGACCCCAGAGATAAGCCTGCACTTGCTCTGCAGAAACACACCAAAGGCTTTTCCAAGCTATTTTCGAGTCTTGAGTTCTCAGCATTTCTGATTGCAGATCTTCCTGGCAGCAAGACTGCCTGCGTCATTAATACTTTATTTCTGTTTTATCCAAAACACAGAGACGTCAGTTCAGTGATAGCATTCATCACAACTGCCAGAATCCAGTCTGAACAAAGTCGCCCACCCTACTCCTAAGAGACCACACTCAGCTGAACATCACCCATCACCCATGCAAGGGGTGGGGGGAGGTCTGTGTTACTGGGGCCAGAAAGAAAGCAGCTGTGAGTTCTCGGCACCCAGAAGCCCAGCACAGCAGGTGACGCCGGCCACTGGGCAGGCGGAGGTGTGTGGCTTTCACACACTTAATCCATGAGTCCAGGGCCAGCCCCCTGCAGGTCAGTGCTACCATAAATCTAGTTAACACACAGAGGGAGGATTCATCACGTCGCAGCCAGCTTTTCCAAGGCACAGTCACACTTGGGGACCTGAGTTCAGTTTGCGCTATTTCAGGTTCTTTGGAACCGAGAGCCAGGTTCCTGTACAATATTCTGTGGAAGATGTCACCAAATCATAAAAAATGCCGGTTCAAGAATCCTGCATTCCTGGGCTGGCCCCCCTGTGGCCAAACTCACCCTACGATCACTCCCTTCTAAGGCTGGAATAGCATTGTCCAGAATCCCCTTGGCGATGTGGTTCCAGGGAAAGTTTCCAACAAATGCAACGCTTGTGAAATCTTATGCTCACAGCCCACCGCGCTCTGACCAATACACCAGCCTCTTGCTCAAAACTCTTAGAACCTCACACACACCGAGAGAAGGGCCATCATAGGAACGATAACATCGAAACACTCAACCATTCCCCCAGACAAACTGCTTCTTTCACTCCGAGTTGGCTTGCTAATTTGGGGGGCTCCCACCAGAGCTTCTGACCCTCGACCTCGGTTGGGAGCCTCATTATCAGTGACCCAGGGCTCTTACCAGCTGCGCCAAAAGCCTGGCCACCACTCGCTCCAGACCTCCACAGAGGGAAAGTCACCGGCACTTAGCCGGCTCCCACTCCTCACCCCTCACTGGATTCACGCCTAATGAGTCCGCAGGTGCCACGGATCCACCCCTTCACATGACCTCGAAGGCGACAGACCCGGTGGTGCCTCTCCATAGGCCTGGGGACCGAGTGTGCTGGCTCCTGGGCAGCTCTGCTGGGCAGTAGAAGCCTGATGCTGACTGTCCTAAGCATGGGGCTCTCACCAGGGTCCTGAGGTCGCAGGATGAGCCCCAACCAGTGTCCCACAGCTCCATCTGCCATCCCTACTGAGCATATTAACTCATGGCGCCCCTCTTCCAGACAGTCCCGCCCCAGCTTACGCACGTGCAGAAACGGGGTCACCTTCTTCTTACCTGAGCGGCTCCCCACTCTCATTTCCTGACATTCCCCAGCGTCTGACTCAGCTTCCAAGCCTGAAGTCCCCAACCCTGGCTGGCAGATGGGGGCGGGGTGGGGGGGAGGGATGACACTCACCTCTGTGTGTGTGGCTGACCTCCGGAATATGTAATGGGAAGAGAGGGCAGGGGATGGAAGTGCCAGGCATGCTGGTCGCAGCTCAGGCGTATTTTGCACTTACTATGAGCCAACACTGCTATGTACTTTGCACATAATAATTCACTTAATGATTGTAATGATTCCCTAAGGTAAGTGTCCTATCAAGCTTATTTTACAAATGAGGACACAGTGTTTCAATTGTTTGCTTTCGGCTCAATTTACCTATTTAGATAAAGGAGGGATGGAGGGCAGACGATGGATGGACCAACGTAAGCTTCTCCAGGTGAGCCTATTTCACACCCACCTCAGTGAGCGCCAAGATTTTCCAGAAGCCCCCAGAGGGGGGAGCAGGAGGTGGGAGAACCCCTCAGCCCTGGACCCGGGCCCACCCCGGGCTCAGAGCTGAAGTCCAGGAGGCTCTGTGCTGACTGTGGGGGGCCACAGCACACTGTCACGTCCCTCTGGGTAGTCGCTGGTCCCTGACAAAGGGCTCAGGGATGAGGTCCGTGAGTCACCCTGTGCAATGTGTGAAGAGGACCGGGCCACCAAGCAGGGTGTGGCAGTGCCAGTGAGCTCATGTACATTGTGACAGGCATGGGAGCGGGTGGGAGGAGGCTGGGCTCCCGCCATAACTTGGTGATGAGGGAAGCACTTCCGCCTCAAGGTGACTTCACCGGGTTGTAGCTGAAAACAAGTGAGATCATGTCTGTAAACTCCTGTGAGCTCTTCAAAGAGACTGAGACACCCTCCAGGCCACGATGAAGTCCACGTGTGCAGGTGGCTGCAAACCTTTGTCCTCCAACCCAGCCTCCCTCCCTCCCAAGCCGCCTGCAGAACAAAGGTGTGAAGTCAGTACCTCGGCCTGGCCTAGAAATAAGCATTACTCGCCTGACTTCAACGGGTCAAGGAAGGTTCTGTTTCATTCAAGAGACACTAGGCACAGCTTTGTGGCTGGCAGCAGATCGGTGGACATTTCTGGGGCTCCGATTCTCTACCTGTCTCCTTCTATTCATCTGCCAGCCCTGTCCCATTGAGGTGGCAACCAGAGTTCTGTCCATGTCCTGACCCCTCAGCATCCCCCAATCATTTTAACAAAGGTCTTTGGATGCTTCTCACTGCCTTAGGTTATGTCCCCAGACCCAAGCCAATCCATGAATGGAGAGATTGCATTAGACCTAGTGAGCCAATTATATCCCCAGCTCTAGACCAGGAAGGGCGGTGTCTGTCCCCCTAAATGGCAGGGGTCATGCGGGTGGGGAGAAAGACCATGGAGGAAATGCAGTGAGGACGTTGGGAAGGTAGAAACAGATGTCCAAAACGGAGCCTTTCAACTCTGATTCTGTAGCCTCCAAGGGACATAAAATTGAGCTAATAAAAAGACCGGGGCCGCTGGCTCCAGACTGTGCTGTGAGCTCTGTGCAGAACCATAAAATGCTAGAAATAGAAGAAACCTCGGAGACCTTCTCGCTTCACCCCTGGGTCCCAGGGGGGCCACCCCGGGAGCTGCAGCACCAGATTGGGTCAGGTTCCACCCGTCTAGTGGCCCCCGGGCCACAAGGACAGTGCGGGCCAAGGCCAAGGGCAGGGGCGTACACCCAGCCCCTCTTCCCTCCCTGAGAGCGATTGTTTTTAAATCCTCTTAGAAACTGAGAGATTCAATATCCTGGTTGTGCTATTATCCTATAGTTTTGCAGAAAGCTTATCATTGGGAGAAACTGGCTAAAGGGTACCCAGAATCTCTCTGCATTATTTCTTACAACTGCATGGAAATCTACAATTATCTCAATAAAAAATTTTTATTAAAAATCTGAGAAGATTTTTACAGTGGCAGGAAATTGTGTAGCCAGTCAAGATAGCACCATACTTTGGTGACCTGAGGGTAAAGGGGGCGGGGGGTAGGAAAGTAGGGAGGGGGCAGCCAATATAGGGTGATGAAAAGAGAGCTGACTCTGGGTGGTGAGCACATAATGCAATGCATAGACGACAAAGTGTAGAATTGTACCCCTGGAACCTACATAATTTTTATAAATCAATATCACCCCGATAAAATTAACAAATAAAAAAAAAAGATAGTGCCACGTTTGACCCATCAAGTCGCCCTCTGAACCAAATAGAGAAATGTGAAAGGATGAGAGCAAGTAGTTAAAGATATACGTGTGTGTGTGTGTGCGCACGCGTGTGCCAGAGCATCACTCAAAACAAAGAAAGTGTCTCCCTCAGGAACCATCAGGAGCGGGAGCCAAGCACTGGGCTGTCAGGGGCCGCAGAAGCCATGGGTCTGTGGCTTTCTCGGACGAGGGCTGAGAGGAGGAGCCTGGGAACTCAGTCCCCACGCAGGAACGGGGCCAGGTGCTTCCTGTGAGGGCAGGGGACAGGCGCGCTGGACTGGGCTTCTGCCATCCCTGGTGGTCATACCACACCCACAGCGCCGATACCGCTAACGAATGCGGGCGGGGTAGCTGGAGAAGCCGAGACAACCCACAGCCATTGGTTGGAAAGGTCATCTTCAACATCCACGTAGGATGACAGGCCAGTGTCCCCGATATAAGAGCTGGTGCCAACCTGTCTGACCCGGAGGGGTGAGCAGAGGGGTGTGAAAGCTCTCGTGCACTCGTGTGCACACACATGCACACACGCACACAACTGCCCTCCCTCCGCTTCTTCCTCTTGTCCTGGGCCCTGGTTTCGGCTCCTCACTGAGCAGACAAAATTCAGTCCCACGACAGCCGGCCTCTCTGCCCCAGTGGTTAAAGACAAGGGAAGGCTGTTTGTCACTGCTTCGGACACCTCCAGGCCTCTTCCTCAGAGAAAGCCATTAGGAAAAGGTGCGTGAAAAGGTCCCTGGAATTTTTCAACTGCTATTTTTCTCCAGAGGTGCACCCACAGGGTCCCTGCCCCGGTGTGCTCGCAGGCCCAGGGACATTCATTATGGAGGGACAGGCACAGCGAGCCATCCTCTGAGGCCTCCTGGGTTCCGTCTCTAAGAATGTGCTTCATTTGTATTGTGTGTCTCCAACTCATTTGGCTCTCAGGCACCCCTCTAAAGAATCAAAGCAGTTTTTCCTCATCCAAAATCATGAGAAAGAGCAAGGACAGAGAGGTTAAGAACTTCCCCTGAGCTCACACAGCCAGTGAGAGCCGAAGCTGAGGTTTGAGCCCAGCCTCCTCTGCCCAGCCTGATTTTCCCCTCATCTCAAGGCCTCCTCTCGACACTGAACATAGAGCATGAAAGAGAACGCTACAACCCACTTCCCCTAAATCCCGGGGAAGTCAAGGAAATCTCAGCTTTTCAGTATGACAGAGAGGATACTTTGGTTTCACACCACTTAGCACAACTCCAAGATGCAGATAAGTGTTATGTTTTTTAAAAAAAAAATGTCATGGACTATGATTGCAAGTGATCTGGGACATATAATCTAACCCCTTCATTTTTCAGATAGGGAAACTGAGGTAGAGCTGGTCAGAGGCGCAGCCTGGTGCTGAAACCATAGCACCCGCCTCTACTGAGCTCTCACCGCACCTGGCACTGAGCTGGGCCTATCTAATTGGCCAGCCTCACACAGTGACACTATTAGTCCCATTCCTGCCTTACAGACGAGGCTAGAGAGGCTGAGGTCACGTACCTTGCTCAAGGTCACACGGTTGGTAAGGAGCAGCGTCTAGAGTGGAGGCCGGGTCCAGCTAGCTTCAACGGTCCCACCCAAGATCACACTAGGCCACCCTTGCCCTGCCCAGTAGTCACACGGCCCCAGGAAGTGTTCTGTGACAGGTTTCGCTTTGTGCCCTGGCTCCACCACTTCCTGCCCAGATAGCGGCGAGCTACTGAACCCCTTTGAAATTCCGTTTCTTCAGCTGTGACATGGGCATGATTACAGCATCCACCTTGCACGGTGATTGTAAAGACTGAGATAACTTATGCAAACCGGCTGACCTAGCTTTCCGCCGTAATAGATAAAGTTTGTTCTTATTTGCTGATTTGTAAATGTGTGTGCGTGGGTGCATGTGTGTGTGTCCATCATGTGGTAGCCAACCTCCAAAATGCCCGCCAATGATCCCCACCTCCTGAGATTTCTATCCTGTGTATTCTCTTCCCAAACTGTATCAGATGCAGTCTGTGTGACTAATAGAGTTTAACAGAAGTGATATATGAGTGTTATTTTTTTTAAGATTTATTTTATTGTTTTTTACAGAGACAGAGACAGACAGAGAGAAGGGGGAGGGCCCAGAGTAGTCTCCATAGTTGTACATCATCAGTTTTCGACATGGTTTCATTCCACACAGGTGGGTGGGGGCCTCGCAAAGCAGGAACTGGGCTGGGGGCCTCCCCAGGGGAGGCACGCCCCCTTGAGCCAGGAGCCAAACTAGGGGGCGAGAACCAAACTAGGGGCCTCCCACATGGGAAGCACACCCCAGTTCAGCACATGGGTCTGCACAGGCTGTGGCTGGGATTCAATCCTATGTCCCCGGGGCTGCAAAGTGAGTGCTTAACCCACTGAGCTACTCCAGCTTCCCCTGATGAGTATGTTATTTCAAAGAATAGGGTATAAAAGACTATGGCATCCATCTTGGTCTACCTATCTATCCATTCATCCATCCATCCATCCGATCACTTGGGGATGGCAGCAGCCACACCACGCATGACTCTATGGAGGGGAGCACATGGCAAGGAACTGAGGCCACCCCACAAGCGTGCTTGCACTTTAGCATGGAAAGGAGCCCTGCAGCTCAGGGCGGCATTCAGGCGACCGCAGCCCCAGAGCACAGCTTGGCCACAACCTCATGAGAGACCCCGAGCCGGAACCACCCAAACAAACCACTCCCGGATCCCTGGCCCTCAGAAGCTGTGTGAAATAGTAAGTGTTTGTTGATGCAAACTGCTAGGTTTGGGCCTTATATGTTCCACAGGAATGGACAACTAATACACCCTTGCTGGATTTGGGTGGAAGGGTCTGTAGGCTGTGATGATAGGTTCTGGGGGCCTCGAGCTAAGCCCAGAGTCATTGCAGGCCTGGCCAAGCTCCTTCAGAGACCCGTACTGCTTAGGATTTGTTTCTCTAAAGCCTTCATGTACACCTTCCCCTCGACCTGCTTCGCTGGGTCTGCACGAGAAGCCTCTTTCAATCGGCTTTAATCGGAATCCCGTTCCAAGCCATCAAGCAACAAAAACAGAGGTGTTGGTCGTGCGGAGAAATGAAAGCATCCCTTTCGTTTACATGTCAGCCATGGAGAGCAATGTGAGAGCACTGTGCCAGTTTTCTTGAATTTGGGCTTCTGGTTTGATTTTTTAAAGTGCAAATCAGCATCCAAGCTCAAACCTTAGGGTGGAAGAGAAATTTAATTAGAATGTGGGATGTTTTACATAAACTTGTTTCTTGCTGTTGTTTTCATAAGGCTGACAGGATCACCCATCTGCTTACAATATAATTGCGCAGGGAAGTAAGAGGAGAAAAAAAGGACCTAGTCTGAAAATGTAATTCCAAACCAAAAGCCTGAGGGTAGCTGCCAATACTGACCTTGAACTAGGGCAGGGGTGGCGAACCTTTTGGCGATTGAGTGCCAAAGTTTATGAAATAAGAGTATACTCGCTCGACTCGTGTGCCAACCCATCGAGTGAGATAGAGGTATCAATTATTTTTATGTCTATAGGAGCATAAACAATAATTTTTTTAATGGTATTGACAGCTCTGCGTGCCGAAATAATTGCTCCACGTGCCACTTTGGGCACGCGTGCCATGGGTTCGCCACCCCCAAACTAGGGGTTCTTTGCAGGCTGGATATTCATCACACGACTCTCGTCAGCTTCCAACCTATGGCAGTTACAACAGACATTCACAGATATTCTGGTCCTTTTGGGCACAGAATAGGATACCTATTGCAATTCTGTGTCCCCTTTAAAGTTATGCAGGGTCACATGACTTGCTCTGGCCAATAAAACGTGAGCAGAGATGATGGTGCCATGTCCAAGTGGCAGCGTTCAGAGCTAGCGCTACAGCGTCGTGAGACGCACCATGGTCAGCCTGGCTCTCGGACCCAGCAGAACACCCCAGCTGCTTTGCACTGAACATATCGTGGGAACAATATATATTTGCTTACAATTAGGGAACTGAGACTTGGTCGGCGTTGGGGGAGAATGGTTGTTACACCGCATAATCCAGCCTACCTGACTAGTACAGACTTGGTCCATGACTTGCTAAATCTCGATTCATTCAGTAAATGTTTTCCAAGCTCTAACTCTGTAGCAAACATCTTGCTAGTTCCTGGAGGCAGTACCTAGGATAGAAGCAAGCACCCAACATGTGTGCAATGAGTATTTGTTATTATTAGATTTAAATATGTTAATTATAATTCATAAATGGGTTATTATTCATTTATAAATAATCATAATAATTACTATCATCTACATAATGCTTGCTACTTAGTAAGTGTCCAATAAATGATATATGCAGCGAATTCCTTCAGCAACCCTATGAGGTGAATACCACCCCAGCATTCATTTTTACATCTAGGAAACCTAGGGTTTAGAGACGTTAAGGCCCTCGCTGTAGATTACACAACCAGCAAGTTCGCCGCCAGGCTTTTGGCCCGGCTGTCTCTGAGTCCATAGTTGGCTCTCTTGATCGCTCCACAGGGTTGCCTCTACACCGGTGAATGAATACATGAGAACAAAGGTGAAATCTGCCTCTGAAGCTTTATACTCTAGTGCAGACACCATTCCACGCCCCCGGAGCCTGGAGGAACTGGGGAGGCTTCACAGAGAAGGTGACATCTGAGCTGGGTATTGAAGGAGGAAACAAGGCTGAGAGGGTGCCCCTGGCTGAGAGAATGTCAGACATGGTGGGTAGCGCCGCCCCCAGGAAATACACCCCATTATAGGAATGAGACAGCCCCTCTGCATCACTCCCTACACCCCGTAACCTGTCTGAGCAAGTCCTCAATCGGAGGAGGACCGCTGACACCCTGCTGACCCCACGCAGGTCCCGGCTGCCATCCAGCCCAGGGACCACGAGCGAGCCCCGCGCCCACACCTGGCCCTGGGGCCATGGCCGGGAGCGGCTGGGCACTGCAGCCCCAAGCTGCAGGCTGTCCAGGCCAGTCTGCCTCAGGCATAAGCTGCCCGGGCCAGGCAAGGCTCAAGAAGAAATCCTAGCAGGCGCATGGCCTTTGCGAGGATTTTGAACACGGGGCCAAATCCCAGCCTCTTGTCAGCCAGCCTTTGTCCTGCCGGGCAGCCAACCATGTCAAGTCGCTGAACCGGACAGACCTCAGAGTGTCCAAGAGGCCGGCTCCGCAGACGCTTTATCCAGAGGCCCCTCCCGTCCTTTGTCTTCCCTGGGCTCTGGGGCTTTTGTCGCGATTACGCGGGCCTGGGAAGTTCTTCTAGGAGTCCCAGCAGCGCAACCCAAGAGCAGTGATGTGCGAGGGCGGCTGGAAGGGCTTCATGGGCTTGCCCGAGGATCCAGTTCTCCAGAAGCTTCTGTCAGAGGCCACTGAATTCCTGCCAGAATTAAAGACAAAGATTGCTCAAAATCCTTTCCGCTCGGGGTGTGTACGGCAAAAACTCGCCCCTTCACCACAACCTGTCTTGCTACCTATCACTCTGTCTCTCTTCTCCGGGGGTTGAGCTGACTCACGAATGTTCTTTCCGGCAGCAGAGGGACAGACGAGCTGGGCTCCAAAAGGTCACAGTTTCAGGCCTCCAACTACCTGGACTCACCCCTCAGAAATGGACCAATTTGCCAAAAATCAGTCAAAGGCTAATGTGCAAAACAGCCAATTCACCAAAAGACTAATAAACAGTAAGAAACTTTCACCAAATCAGAGAATTTTTTTAATTTATTTTTATTGTTTGAGAAATCAGAGAGAGAAGAAGAGAGCAGGAGGGAGGAGAGCCGTCTCCATAGTTGTACGTCATTAGTTGTGACATGGTTTCATTCCACACAGGTGGATGTGGGGCCTCAAGGGGCAGGAACCGAACCGGGGGCCTCCTGCATGGGAGGCCCCCAGGAGCCAGGGGTCGAACCGGGGGCCTCCCGCCTGGGAGACAAGAACCCTCACCACCATCTCGGCAGTTACCCGTTCCACCACAGTTCAGCATGTAGAGTTATAGGGGCTGGGAATCAAACTCCAGACCTCGCGATTGGGAGGCAAGTGTTCAACTGCTGAGCTATCCTGGCATCCCCGAGTTTTTGTTTCTGTTTTTGCTACCCCAGCCTTGCACTCTGCCCCTGCCCTTCAAGTATCTGCCTTAAAATTTTTATCCAAATGATCGATCACCAAACGGGAACCTCAGTGAACTGGTCCTTCTGTGAACAAATTCTCGGTTAACTGGCATTTGGCACGTTGAGCGGAAGCAGCCCCCTCGCCTGGCACATAAAAAGCCTTCTGAACCGAGCTCCTTCCTCCCCCGGTCAGTTTGAGAGCACCTGTCAGGAAAGTCTCTATCATCATGATCCTCCTGGCCAGAGGTCTCTGTGTCTGAGTGCGGGAAAGATCTCACCATTCTCCGCAGGGACATAACACTGGTTCCCAACGCGGAAGAAGGCTTAAGTGTTGAAAACCTTTCCAGGGTTTGTTACTTAAAATGTAGGCACTTTCTCTGACCTCCCTAGAAAGTCATTATGAAAGATCAGGCCCTTGGCAGGTGCGTGCATCCAAGCTACACGTTTTAAAAACACCGTGTGTCAATCAGCTATTGCCATAAAGTGGAAACTGCAGCCCCAAACTGCCTACTTATTACCACAGTGTCTGATGTGTGAGGCGACGCCAACACTCTTTAACACGTAGCTCGAGAAGAAGGAAGTTACGCGGGCAGCACGAAGGATCATTATTTTTCAATTCGCAATAACACAATCTCTCTTATTTTCTTCGACATTGCAGAATCCTACATCCAAGCTAGGAAGATTCTTAAGACCCTGCTCCAAGCCCTTTGTTTTGCAGATGAGGCGGCTGAGGAATGCCAGGGACTGAGCTATGCCCAGGTCATTTGCAGGGGGCCTTGGCACAGCTACTGTGTTAACATAGCCCCTGGGAGAAGGTGCTGTGAAGAGAAGACATCTGCTAGAGTCTACTCCACAACTCAGCCCAGGGGACACTCTGGAGGGGACAAGGCAGGGGACACGTGGCCTGCCCAAGAAGCTCACCTTTGGGCACAGTGGAGGTACCAGGCGTAAACCTTGCCTCTGTGACCGTGGGCAAGTCATTTAATGGCACTGAGTTTCAGTTTCCTAGTCTGCACCGTGAGTGGACATGACCTGTGAGACATTGTGGGTATAATTAAATGAGGCCTTTGACCCACGGAGAATCACATTCATGCCACCTTCTACCAGGGTCTACAACAAGGCCAACACAGTCGAGGGTGAGTGGCATCACGCTTCAGGGACAAACTGATAAAACCACCACACTCAATGGCTGTGTCCTCTAGCCATTGCCCCAGATGTGTCCCCTAGAACCTGTGCAGATCTGCCCCTCCTGGGCACCCACAGTGACGCAAGCATTCTGTCCCTCAATTTAGAGTTCTTCCAATTCCAAAGGACTTCCGATTCCAGAAGTTGGAATTCTAAGGCAGCTCAGTGGTCCACGCACACACTTCTGAAATTCTGCCACCTCTACCTTGTCCCACCCAGAATGTAAGCTGCCTAAGGAAGGGCTGGGCCGTGTTGGTCCTTCGTTCTGCAGATATTTATGGAGCGCTTCCTTTATGCCAGGCTCTGGACTGGGCACTGCCAGTACCATAAGTGCACACGGAACAAAACAGACCAACTCCTGCTTCAATAGATGGAGACATGTGATTAAAAGTAGAAAAGGAGGAAAAGAAAGGGAAGATAATGTCCGAGAGAGACAGATACCGTGCAGGAAGTGTACTGGGACATTGAATGGGGACGTGGTGTGTGATCAGGGCAGTGTTTGGCCAATGGGCACAGGTTCCGCTGTCTCAGGGTATGTGCCCAGCACCAGTTCGGATTAACCAGTGACTGTGTCCCCTGTTGTTAGAGCCGTGTAATGCCAGCACTGGCACATGGTACATTGTTGAAGTCAAGGAAGGCATTTTTGGGAGCTTAATATTGAGCAAGGTCTGAATAAGGCAAAGCAGTCGTGAGTAGGTGGCCCAGGAGGCAGGCCCATCATGGGGGGAGTCCTATGGCAGGAGGAGGCTTGGAGAAAGAGAGAACCAGAAAGAAGACTCGCGTGCTGTAATCACCCAGAGAATCAATGCTGGTGGGAAGGGGGAAAAGTGGTGGCCTGCTACCTATTTCCCTCATTATGTCCTCCTACAACAGAAACCCGGGAACCTCTATTTCTTGGCCTGTTTCAAGGCCATGGTGTAATAGGAAAAGGTCAGAAACAACCTGCATGTCCATCCGTGGGGAAATGGTTGGAACTAAACGTGGTGATATGGCGTGCTCTCGAGCTTTGTTGTCTAGTGTGCGGGGCAAAGCAAAGAATGTGCCCCCGTTTTTTAAAGAGAAAAAGAGGGGAAGAACACGCTCCTCAGGCCTTACGTTGTATTTTATATGAATATCTCTGAAAGTATACATAAGAGCCAGATAATAGGGGCCGCCTCCTGGAGAAAACACGGGAAGCCGTAGATCAAGATGGAGAAAAAAGGGGACGGGGCCGGAGGAGGGGGCATCAAATACACAGTGATCGAAAGAGAGCTGCCTCTGGGCGGTGAGCACACAATGCAACACATAGACGATGCCGTGTAGAATTGTACACCTGGAACCTATGTCATTTTACCCACCAATGGCACCCCAATTTTTTTAAAAGAAAAGAAAATGAAAATACAACTTATCAAAGTGTGTGCTATGAAGAGAAAAACTGTGCTTAGAAGAAATCTGATAGCATTGAATGCATATGTTGGAAACGAAAGATCTGAAACCAATAATCTAAGCTTCTGTCTTACAACACTAGAAAAACAAAAGCAAATTAAAGCCCAACTAATCAGAAGAAAATAAATAGTAAAAATTAGAGCAGAAATTAATGAAATTAAAGACAGGAAATCAATAGAGAAAATCAGCAAAACCAAAAGCTGGTTCTTTAAAAAGATCCATAAACTTGATAAGCCTCTAGGCAGGCTAACTAAGAACAGGGGCGCTACCACTTTACTCACATCAGAAATGAACAAGGGGCGTTACTATAGCTCCCACGGTCTCTCCAGCGTATACACGCTGCGAACTTAAAACTGCTCTAAAGGTGAAGCTTATTAATTAAAAATTCATAACAGAGGCACAATGAGTGCATTGTTGGAAATGCTAGGGATACTGAACGCTACTCCTTAGTGTAAGGTGACCAGATTTGAACATTGGTGAAGCGGGACACCATTGACCGGGGGGAGGGGGTTCTTGATTAAAAATTGGGTCTATCTCCCGCCGTTCCCTAGCTTGTCGTGCATTCTTTCCAAAAATCAGGGCTTTTTTTAAATGCCGCGGGACGCGGGACAAATTGTTAAAAATCGGGACTGTCCCGCCAAAAGCGGGACGTCTGGTCACCTTACTAGTGGGACCCCCCACCCTTAGACCCTGCACTGAGGTCCACACCCAGGACACAGTGACAGCAGACCTAGCCTCTCATCGGAACCAGGCTCATTGCTCTAACTGCCCACTCTCCCAGCAATTTCCAGACTATTTTGCTATGTCTAAGTCCATTAAACATCAGCATTGAGATAACGGAAATGAAACCATGCTGAAAGCTGATGACCTACAGTGGAGCCTGCTCTGGGCCCTCCCCCTTCTCTCTGTCTCTCTGTCAAAAACAATCAAAATATGGGGAAGCCGGGATGGCTCAGTGGGTTAAGCGCTCACTTTGCAGCACCGGGGACCAAGGATCAAGTCCCGGACCCGGCCCGTGTGGAACCATATGCTGATCTGGAAGCTCCTCCAGTTCAGTTCTCTCTCTGTCTCTGTATCTGTATCTCTCTCTCTGGCAAAAATAAAAATAAATAAATAAAAATATATAAAAAAGATTCCTTAAAAAAAAAAACAATCAAAATAAATCTTTTAAAAAAAAGATAATGGAGCTATGTTAGGAAAACATAGCAACTCCTTAGAAATGAGGTGGTCTCTCAGAAAACGTCTTAATGGCAGAAAACCTTTTAAAAATCAAACTAACCTCCATGCTCCAAAGCATCAGACTTTATCTGAATTTTACAGCAATAGAGTCTCCACCCCTCTTGCATAGAGCACAAAGTCTCAATAAAAGAGCCCCATGCTATTCAAGCACCATCATCCTCAGAACTGTCCCTGTCGTGGTCATTCCACATTTGGAAGCCCTTGTTACGTGCCAGGTGCAGTGCCAAGCATTTTGCACGTATTGCCTCATTTCATCCTCGGAACGGCTCTGGGACGCAGCTACCACTGTTGTAAGTGGCGGGCCTGAAGTCACGTACTTTGTGAGAAAGGGATGCAGCTAGGATTAGGACAGAATCAGTCCAATTCCAGAACCCATGTTCTTAACCGTGGGATCTCACTGCCTTTACGTAAGTAAAGGATGCTTCATGGATTGTGAGCCCGGGCCACACTGAGAGCTACCACGTCTGCCTTCCCAGGAACCTGGGAAGGTCCTGCGGGAATCTCGCCTGGAGCCGTCAGCCTGAGCACCCCTGCCCATGTCAACAGACGTGCAGAACATCTGGGAGCCCGTCGCTGTAATCCCCACAACTGACCTCGAGCTTGCTGACACCTGATGGAGGAGGACCGGCCTGTGTCAGCTAGACAGACAGAAGACAGACGACTTCTCTGTTTCTTCTGATAAATGTAAATGAATTCAATTACTTGTCAAAATGTTATCAAGACCCCAATGAAATGAGCTCCTTTTTTTTTCCTTTTCAGGGTGAAGGGGTTGAAGAGAAATGAATGCGCAAGACAGACCGCTTTGATTTGAAATGAAAACAAACAACTTTAGGGGCGGGGAAAGGCTTTCATTCTTTGGGAGACCTTGGCGTTCTTGCAGAGACATTCATGAATTAATCATTAAAATCCTGAAATGTGGAATAAATCATGTGGTTTCAATGCCAGCTCACAATAAAGGGGCCTCGAGTGCTTATTAAGACACAGCACTCTAAGCTGCTGCTGCCTGGAATGACTTTCCTCTAGGAACAAAGTGGATGGTGTGTGGTGTGTGTGGTGTGTGTGTGTGTGTGTGTGTGTGTGTGTGTGTGTGTGTGTGTGTCAAAGGCAGCCCCAGGGTCCAAGCTGGGACTCTGTACAAACCAGCTCCAACCATGTGTCACCAGATATTAGTGCTATTTAATGCCTGCTAATGGAATGGCTCTGTCTGTTGTCAACAGCAGGAATCAAAGAGGGCCATGCTTCTTTTAAATTATTAGCACTAATTAGGCAAATCAAAGAGGAGGAGGGCAAAGAGACCAGAGAATGCATTAGAAGGAAAGCGAGGGTATCACTACCTACCTCACACTGTCGAGATGCAGGTACCAAACAGCCAATTAGTGCTGAAGACCCTTCCGGAGCAGCGAGACAATGAGCAGGCCTGCCCCGGAAAAAGCAGGATGGCTTCATTACAGTGACTCCCTAATTAAAATGTAAATGTTGCTGATTATTGTATAATTAAATAAAGTGGCAGGCAGTGGGAGCTGGCTATCCAGGAGTCGCCAGGCCTCCTGTTATAACCACCACCTTTACCGCCTCCTCTATGTCCCTCCCACAAGCTGTCCGTGGTCTCTACAAACATCTGCCTTCTAAAAGGCCTGTTAGAGCAAAAGGGCTTCGAAGGGGCTTTTCTCCTACCCACCCCGCCGGCCCCATTGCCAATCCTGGGAATTGCTCTGATTTCCTTTACAACCTTATTTCAAACTAATTACTCAGGAAAAAAGAAGGAGGGGAGGTGAAGAGCAGAAAAACAACCACGTCTACTTAACTCCCAGCCACTGCAATCTAAATATAAAGTTACTGAAGCTAAGGTTGGCTCCTGTTGATGTAACCTTTATCTCTCTTGTTTTTACCTTCCAGGAAGAAACACTATTTTTTTAGGAGCTTGATTGGCAGCTAATCTCAGATTTGATACAGAACCTAAGGCACTATATCGATTCAGAATGTTTGCAGGTGTGAGAGGGTGACCGGAAGTGGACCAGCTATACCAGTCCCAGACCGTGGCAGAGGCATCTTTTATTATGAGGTTGGTGGGATGCGCTCCTGAGGAAGTCATGCTAGAAGAGTCTTACTTGCTTGGACCTTCAGGAATGACATGATTTTAATTTTGCCCCCTCGGGCTTTTTTCTCTACTCCTTTCCTTCTCTGTATCCTCTGGTTTCCTCACTCCTCTTTATTCTCTCTCCTTTCTTATCTTCTCTCTCATACTCCTACTCCCTCTTCTCTTTCTTCCTCCCAGCTCTCTTCTTTCTCTGCCTCTATTCTCCCTTCTGTCGGGCCCCTGTCTCTGGCTATCATGTTGCTAGAACATGCTAGAACAAACATAGTTTTCATTCATTCACTCATAGACTGTATCTGCAGATCCCTTGGCTTCGCTCGTGTTCATTAGAATGGTCCAAATTACCTTCGGCTCTGCCAGTAAATCTTGAACAAAGGCTGGAATGACATTTGAAAGGAGTTTTAGACCCTCAGGAGCCAGGACAGGAAGTCAGCATATGATTTAGTGTGGGCCTGGCTGCAGTAACAAATAGACCCAATCGTGTCATGATTCAGCACAACAGAACTTTATTTTTACTAGACAAAATAGAAATAAGTAGCCTATTTTATTTCTGATACATAAACATCACAGTTTATATAACAATTCAAGGTAGGTCCAGGTCAGGAAGTGGGCTCTTCTCCTCACAGTTATTCAAAGACTCCGGCTAAGAGTAACTCTGGCATCATCAAAGAATGACTCCCCAGACAGCTAGAAAGGAAATAAGTGAAGAGTGGGAGTGGGAGATTTGGGGGGCAGAGGGAGTGGAGACCTGTAAATGCCATACACCACTTCCACTCATGCTCCATTGGCCAGAATTCAGTCACATGACCACATAAGGAATGCTAGAAAATATCTTAAGCCATGTCCCATAAAGAGACTAGACTGACATTTGTGACCATTTAGCAGTCTCTGCCAAATGGTAAATGGGACAGATGATGAAGAAAGAGTCAGGCAGAGAAATTAAGATTAAACCAGAAAGCTTGGCCATAAAACTTGTCCTGGGACAGGGAGGTACACAGAGTTAAATAGCCAGAGGGCCACTTCTTATCAACCAGGATGCTCTGAAGGACAAAGGACTTGGTTTCAGAATAAGACAGGCATGGAATTAAAGTCGGAGTCAACTCTTTCTAAGTATGTGACCTTGAACAAGGCATTTTATTGCACCTCAGTTTCGTAGTCTGTAAAATGAAAGAAAAATAATACTTATTTATATAGTGTCCCTGAAGATTACGCCATACAGTTATAAAAAATTGTTAACATGATGCCAGGCAAATAGTAAGTACTCAGTAGATGGTAACTGTTGGTACTATTACTATGCTCACCATTACTGCCATATTATTATTTTGCTGTTCTTACCATTCCTTCCTCTGTCATGCGTGCTCTGTACTCATTTCCCCCACTTAATCCAAGTCCCATCTTCTCCGTGAAGACTTTCCCTTCTATGGAGTTCCCAAGGAGTTATTTAAAATTTTTGCCACCCAACTGAACGCTTTATTAAAGTTTTCCCACTATGAATGTAAGCCCCATGAGGTTTGAGGTATTATTTATCTTGTTTATTTGATGTATCCCAGAGCCAGTACTATGTCTGGCATGTAACAGGTGCTCACTATTATTATTCTTGAATGCATATTCAATGATTGTGAGATATGCTCATGTCAAAGAGTTTGACGCGTGCCCTTTATGGGTACAGAATCATATTGCTTTGAGGTTATTCTCTAATTTTCCATGTCAGTTAGTCTTGTCTTCTTGATGAAATTTAATGCACAGGTAGTCAGAATGGTCTTTTTAAAATGTAAATTGGATCCTTTCATTCCTCTGCTTGACCCCCTCCAATGACTTCTCATCACCCTCAAGATAAAACCCGAACTCCTCATTACAGCCTACAAGCCCCTGCAAGACCTGGCCCTATCAGCCTCTCCCTTTTTCTCCTACTTTTCTTCTTCATCGCCACCCTAGGGCCCCACAGGCCTTCTGTCTATTCCTTTAACACACAGAGCTTGTTCTCGTCTCACAGACTTTGTACTAATTATCCCCTGTTCCTGAGATACTTTCCCTAAGGGTATTCACAAACCTCTCATCATTCAGGTCTCAGCTCAAACATTACCCTTCAGAGAGGTCTTCTCTGGCAACACTGTATCAATTAATTCTCCTGCCATCAATCACTCACTGTCTTGGGTTGGATTCTTCAGGAAAGACTCTGAGTTGGAGACCTGTTTGCAGGAAGTTATAGGGGCTGCTCTTGGGACCAGCTTTGTGGGGAGGGGTGTGAAGAAAACAGGACTGAGCAGAGGGAGAAGTTAACCTGAGAGACATTCACTATAAAAGCCTCCACTGATCCCACTAAGCTGGGTGGCCTTCAGCTCTGCCCCATCCTGAGCCAAGGGGCTGGGCTTTGTGTATCTGTGTTGCTGGTCATTGAATGTAGGCTACCCTTGGGAAGGAGACATGACCTTGGAAAAGGCAGCTCTCCATGAAGGGGAGTTTTCAGAGAATGATTTGGCTGAGAGCTGTCAGCCCCCAACACTCCCAGCAAGTGGGAAAATGAATATCTATGTCCTACAAGGAAATACGTGTCAGCCCCTCATAGCACCTGCTACAGTCCACTCCTTGTGCTACTCAGATCTCCTTTCTTCATGCACTCAGTTCTGTGAACAGCTCCTCTGGGGATTCTCTGAGCAAACTTACCCAGAGGATAGATGGGGTGAGCCCAGCCCCCAACACTGCAGCTACCCTCATAGTCACCCTTCTCTTCTACCCATTCTGGATTCCCCTCCCCTTCGTAGCAAGCTGGCCGGTCTTCATGGCTTACCGGTAAGGGAGCTGAGCAACTGTCACCATGTCCTTCTCAGGCCATGGTTGCTGCATTTACCCATTTGCTGACAAAACTGGGCAAGAAATGCCCCCCTGGATTTCCTGGGTGACAACTATATTCTTCCCTGCCCCCACTGTTCAAGAGCAGCCTCCCTCCTAATGATGATCAAAGTCAATTATCAGGAACCTGACATGACCAGGCGACAGCCATAGCTTGAGGTGTATGTGACTCTTGCCACGGCCCCCTT
The DNA here is from genome assembly GCA_004027555.1 of Craseonycteris thonglongyai. Classification (NCBI taxonomy): domain Eukaryota; kingdom Metazoa; phylum Chordata; class Mammalia; order Chiroptera; family Craseonycteridae; genus Craseonycteris; species Craseonycteris thonglongyai. Next base: position 10,883 of record PVKE010002354.1, on the reverse strand, counting down.
TGGGCCGCCAGCCCTCCCCCTCAGAACCAGGACATCGAAGCCCACAGAGCAAGAGAGACATCGGGTAGCACACCACGGCCCCCTTTACACAACATGTCACACGAAGTCCTGCTTTACGTTCTCACATAGCACACTTCTGTTCTGCGATCACCTGGCTAATTTGTCTTGGGGGTTGTCTGTCTCCAGTCCCAGAATATCATAAGCACCTGGTTCAAGCCCGTTACCTCCGAGCCTAGCACAGTGCCTGCCCCGTAGCGGATGCTCCGTTAATGTTGGCTGAGTGAGTTAACTGAGGGACATAGTTATCAAGTCCTCAAGGGCGGGCCCTGTCCCCGCTGTTCTCGGAGTGCAGAGCGGTGACCCGGAGAACGGGTGACTGAGCACCACCGTCACTTGTGGTGCTCCCTGGGAATGTGGGAGGCCCCCCTGGTACCATAGCCTGTGGTTTTCTCCCTGGTCTGTTAAGACCGTGGGAAGAGGCTGCCTCCCTGGGGCTGGCAGCAACTTTCAAGCAAACCAATCTTCCTCTCCCTGGAAAGCCCTGGGACGTGTCCTCTCTGCCAGGCTCCAGGGTGACGGCTGCCCAGGCCGTGTGCGCTGAGCGCCGTGTGGTTTGTTTTCTGGCAGCGGGTGCCCGTGGAAGTAATTACCGAGGAAAGTGCAGGAGCCGTCCGGGCTCCCTCCCACGGACACACAGACAGAGCTTCTCCCTGTCTTTGGACGGTTCTGTCCTGTCTCATTAGACGACGTTCCAGGGCCTCGGGAGACATCTCTGGGGCAGCCTCTAAGGGGCCTCTTCCAACTAGAGGGAGCTCTGGGAGGCCGACTATGGACTCTTTAGTAAGCTTCCACTCAGGGCTTAACGTGCTCCTGTAGTTTAACCACTGGAGAGGAAATTCTTTTCTTCTTTAGAGAGAGACAGGAGGGGAGGCGGGGAGGCGCAGTGAGGAAGAGGTTTTCTCCACGAGACCCTGTCAGTGCAAAGGCCGGGCAAACCACGCTCCTTCCACAGAGGTTTCAGGTCTGCATGGGGCGTAGCAGGACAACTCTGCATCAGCACCTCCAGTTGTCTCAGCACGGAGAGGCGGTGCGGGGCATAGCCACCATATGCCCTCCTTCACTGTTGAGCTGCATTCTGGGGACACAAGTTCCAGCCCCCTGGCAGGGTGCCCGGCCGTGGCTGGGGGACACTTTTAAGCAGGAAGACGCCGGAAGCCATGCACGCCTGCCGGACAGAGTATAGGGGACAGGGTGGAGGCTCCCACAGCATGTCCCCCTTGAGGACCACTCGGCGTGTGGTCCCCGGACCAACTGCCCCCCACAGAAGGGACCCAGTCTGTGACAAGATGAGGAGGTTGGGCAGGCGTCTCAGTCAGCTGTCACTGAGCACGCTGCCTAGTGCTGCTGACGTCTCTTTTTCAGGGCAAGACTTCCCCGGTGCAGGTGGCTGTGCGTTAGGTCCCCGTGGTGCAAGCTCCCTGCCATGTCCCAGCCTGGCATGGTGACAGGCTGCGCCCTGGACAGCTCTGTACATCAGCCCCTATCTGCCACTAGAACACCCTGGGCTCATTGCTACCACGTGCGCTCCGCCCTCGCCGTCCCTGCGGCCGGGATGGTTTTGCCTGGCTGCCTTCCGGGCCCTTGCGGGGTTTCCGTGCCCCTGCCTCCAGGAGGCCTCCCTGACACCAGCTCATTGTCCTCTGTCACAGCGCCCGATTTATTTTCTTCAAGGTGCTAATCACAATCTACTTGTTCTATGTGTGTGTTTGTTTTTTTAAGATTGATTTTTATTGGGTTTTTTTTTAACAGAGAGAGACAGAGAGAAGGAGAGGGCCCAGAGCAGTCTCCATAGTTGACAACATTAGTTTTCCATATAGTTTCACTCCACAGGTGGGCACGGGGCTGTGCAGGGCAGGAACTGGGCCAGGAGCCTCCCACATAGGCCCCGGCAAGAACTGAACTGGGGGGAAAGCCGGGACGGCTCAGCGGGTTAAGCGCTCGCTTTGAAGCCCCGGGGACCGAGGATCGAATCCCAGCCCCGGCCCATGCGGACCCACATGCCCTGCACAGCCCTGTGCCCACCTGTGGAGTGAAACTATATGGAACACTAATGTCAACTATGGAGACTGCTCTGGGCCCTCCCCCCTCTCTCTGTCGCTCTCTGTCTCTGTTTCTCTCTGTCAAAAATCAATAAAATAAATCTTTAAAAAAAAGAACTGAACTGGGGGCACAGCCCCGTTCAGCATGTGGGTCCACCTGGGCCGGAGCCGGGACTCGATCCTCGGTCCCCGGGGCTGCAAAGCAAGCGCTTAACCCGCTGAGCCACCCCGGCTTCCCCTCTTTGTGTTTGTTGGTGGACATATTGTTCATCTCCTCATTTGAATACATAGTTCATGAGGACAAGAAACTGGCCTGTCTCCTTTGCCAATACGTCACCAGTACCAAGCACAGTTGATGCTCTGTAAACACTGAATAGACGAATGAATCAGTCAATGGACCACTGAGTTTGCAGCCAACACCCATTCCAGCTTCCTTGTAGGATGTCCTCCTCCCGGCAGGAGGCGCACGGTGCCCCTGTGCCCTCCCCTTAGACCCATACAGGGACACAGTCCCTCCATGCGCCCCATCATGCCCCCACGGTAGACCCCCAAGCATGGTGCACGTCATGTCCACAAGTTGATGACAGAATCCAAATCTGACTTCCCAAGACGGAGTCTCTCCTCCGTTGCTGAAATGTCATGGACCAATCGCTCTGGGCCCATCCAGCCATGTGGCTCAGCTTAGGAATAAAACACACATGGCTTCCAAATCCAGCCCTGCCACTCACCCGCTGTGTGACAGCGATGACTCCACCCCTGTGCGCCTCAATTTTCTCCTCAGCGTGGTTGTAAGGGTTCAGGTGGTTCACTGGCATCGAGCCGGGTTCCTCACACTGGGCACGGCTGACATTTTAAGCTGGGTATTGCTTTGCTGGGGGTGGGGGCAGGTGCTGCCTATTCATTGCAGGATGGTTAGCAGCCTCCCAGGCCTCCACCCACCTCCCACCCCCAACTCCACGTGAAAACGAAAAGTGCCTCCAGACATTGTGAACCTCACTGCCAAGTGATAAACCCCGGTGGGGAGTCTTTACCACAGTACCGGCTGAGTGGTCCCACTGTGTACCTCAGTTCCCTTGCCTGTCAAATGGGCACAATCATGGGGTTTAGTTCATAGGCAGGTGTGAGGATTGAAGGAGGTAATATATGGAACGGGCTTAGCAGAAGGCCTGGCCCATTCGATTGTTATTCAAACATTAGATAGATTCGTGCCCTAAGGAGCATCTGTGAGTTTCTGGTGCTTTTTCTCCAGGAAGCAGCAACGGGAAATGGGCTGGCATGAGCTCATGCACTGTTCATGTTAGTGTAAGAAAGACGAAGATTTACTCAATGTAAGCAATCCCATCAGGTATCACCGAAGAGGGTGGCATCTTATATCCTGGCGTTCCAGTAGAAATTGAGAAGCCCCTGGGCACTTGGTGTGCCCGGTTCAGGAGGACAAGAGAGATGGCATCTTGCCCTCAGGGCATCGTGGGGTCCCAAAACCTAGCCGTCCGCGCCGACCACGGCATCAGTGGGAGAGCAGCAGGTGGGCTGCTCTCTGCGAGGAAGACCACTGACCGTGGAAGGAGGGGAGACCTTTGACCCATTGTGCCCACTGCTCAGATGCCAGGATCCTCCTGGGACATGAGGGATGACCGTGCAGAAAGCCCCAGGCAGTTGTGAAACGTGTAGAACCTGCTCCCAGACTCTTCAGAACCCGGGTGGCCCAATTGGGGGCACTAACTAGGGACCCACCAGTCGCCTGGGGCAGGCCAGTTCTTCACCAGGTAGATTTTGTCACTTGGGTCCCTGCACTTACCCAGGCCCTACTAGACCAACGTTCTCTTTCAACAGCTATTTTTATCGTCCAGGCATGATGACAGAATGCCCCACGCACAGAAGAACCATAGCCTGGCTCCACTTGGCGGGCGAGAAGACGACAAACGTACCAGCCCAGCTTGTCTCCCTCATAGAGGGATCACGCGGCTAACCAGACGACTCCAGGGATGCTCCCTAAGGCTCGGACCAAATTAAAGTCCAGACACACAGCAGAGAACTGTAAAGTTCATATGTCTAGAGCCTCAAACTAGGAAATGAGAAAAACAAACAAAAGAGAGAGAGGAAGGATTGCAAGGCAAGATGTCCATGCAAGTATTGAGAGCTCGTGGTGACAGCAGGGGCCTGCTGAGCCCCTGAAGCCAGGTTCAAGTCCGGGTTCTACCCCCTGCTCAGTTCCGTCTCCTGGCCTGTGCTCGTCTCTCTTTGCATCACGCCCTTGGTCTGTGTAACCTGCTGAAACCGAGTCTTCAGGGAGCGGCCACTGCAGAACAGACATGTCAGGAGCTACTAGTGTGCCTGGCACGCGGTGGTCTTTCCACCAACAGCCCCAGCGACTCGCAGTGCGCCAGCAGCGGTTCTGCACATGGACAGTAAAACACGGCGGAGAGTGGCCGCCCCCTCCAGTACGGCGACACGCCTGGAATCCGAGGAACAGCGTGGCAGGCACCACACAGAACCTCGAGCGCCTCGGTGACGAATTCAGCAGCTCGCCTTGATTGTCTGCCCGATGCAGCAATGCCTCAGATGCGTTTACCAACCAGACACCAGCGTGCAGTCTAAGGAAAGTTAGAATCTGACTGTGGTTGCAAAATGTTTTTTGGTTTGGTTGGTTTTTTTTTTAAGATTTATTTTATTGTTTTTGACAGAGAGAGACAGAGAGAAGGGGGAGGGCCCAGAGCCGTCTCCATAGTTGTTCGTCATCAGTTTTCAACATGGTTTGTTCCACACAGGTGGGCTGAGGCTGCACAGGGTGGGAACCGGCCCAGGGGCCTCCCTCATGGGAAGCTCACCCCAGTTCAGCATAGTGGTTCCCATGAGCCGGGGCTGGGACTTGATCCTCGAATCCCAGGGCTGCAAAGCAAGTGTTTAACCCACGAGTCATCCCGGCTTCCCCACAAAATGTTAAATAACAAATCAAGATAGTGGTGGGGGGGGGGAATATTTTTCTTTTTTCGCTTTTAAATAGCAATAAGCAGGATAGCGGAGTTCATAAAATAAGTCCATCAGCTCCGGGCTCCGCTCTCTTCAGCACATCACGAAAGCGAGGATGCACCGGTCTCCAGCTGCGGTATCTGAGACAGGACGGAGGCCCCCAGTTCTTGGACAGGAGACCACACATGATCAATTCCATCTTAGGCCACAGAGTCAGGGGTTCAATGTATTACTGCTCGCCACAGGCCAACCCTAACCTCGGGATTAACGCCAGAGACAGAAAAGGGGACAACACAGGCCTGTGAAGGGACCAGTGTGAGTCTCCAGAGAATAACAAAGGGAGACGGTGACCCCTGCTGGTGGGAACTGGAACAGCCCGCCCGCCTTTGGAAGGAACAGAGTGGCAGGTGCTTGATGCCCCAGGGACCTTGTTCTCACCCTGAGCAGGTTTCCTCCTGTAGGACTGGAGAGGCGTTTGCATTTGCACCACAGAGACTGAATGAGAGGAACCAGTTGGGCTCCTGGGGGGGAAGCCCCAAGGCGGGCTCCTTGCAGACACAGCCTCTGCCGTCTCCATTGGGGGGGCAGCCTCTTCTGAGCCCAGAGCCCACAGCTCGCTTTCCAGCTCCGAGGCTCAAGACCCCACTCGCAGACAATTGAGAGGGACATGTCATCCCCTGAAGTGGCTTCTTACAGAGGGGAAAATCCGTGATCCAATGAATCAGGCTCTGGACACTTAGGAACAGAGTGAACAAAGCTGACAGTCGCCATTCCCAGGGCCACCCAGGGAAGCTGCCCGTGGAGGCCCACAGTGCTGTTCACGGAGGGCGCTGCCTCTCTGCTGTCTGGGCACACGCTGGGATTGTGCTTTCTGGAACTTTGGCCGTTGAGGGGACGCGGGGGATAGTTGTAGGTGATGGGTTTTTTGTTTTGTTTTGTTTTTTTGTTTATTTATTTATTTATTTATTTTGACAGAGAGAGAGAGAGAAAGAGAGCGAGATACAGAGACAGAGAGAGAACTGAACTGGGGGAGCTCCCAGTTCAGCATATGGGTCCGCACGGGCCGGGGGCCAGGATTCGATCCTAGGTCCCCGGGGCTACAAAGTGAGCGCCTAACCCACTGAGCCATCCCGGCTTCCCCTAGGTGATGCTTTTTTGAGCCGAGGTCACAGCATTGAGTCACAGGGGCGAGACCTTCTAGAATTCTTTTTCCACAGTCAGCAGCGACCCTCCCCCAGCCCCCAACCCACAAGTGCCAAGTGCCAGAGTAGAGAAAGGACACCTGAAGACTGGGGGGTTGTTCGTTACGCAGCATAAGCGAGTCCACCGTGACTGACCCATCATCCAAGCTCAGCGGGTTGAGAACTTTCCACTCAGGAGAATGTCGGAATTGAAAGAGGAGTTGCCAGGCTGTGTCAGGGAAGCCAGGGCTGATCTGCTTCTTGAGTCGAGAACTAGAGTCAGACCGATGCTGGTGGTGGTCCAGCAGGGACTTCCCTGCCTTGTTCACAGAGTGGCACATGGAGAAAATGGGCATCGCCCCAATGAGAATGCCCTTGGCTGTGGCGATTCGACACAATAGAGAATCCACATACCGGTCACTGGAGGGCGAACCTGAAAAAGCTTAAAATGCTCGTGTGAAAACAGATGTGGCCTGCCACCTCTTACTACCCATCCACCTCTCGGGTCCCATGCCACCTTTCTGCCTTTATCCCTCTCTGTTCCTGAGTCTTCTCTATTTTCATGGCTGGCATGAGGTACACAGTAAGTGCTCAATAAATATGTATTGACCAAATGCTAGGATGCTTGGCTGGACTATTGGATCGATGGGCCGGTGTTAGTTAGGTGAACGAGGGGATGTATGTGGTCCATCCTTCATCCCACATTAGCAAGGAGGAAATTTTTTCTGATTTCATTGGTCCCCACCCTCAACCCCCAAGCCTCACCCCCCAAATCTCCACCTGGAAGCAGAAGTAGACACTCCCTTTGTAGCTCATTTAAGACCTAAACATGCATCCGGTCTGATGAGGCTGTGAGACTCAAGGTTCTGCTTGGACAGCCGCTCCATTACTCCTGATGGCTGGCCTTGAGGCGAATTGCTTCATTCTTCAGAGCAGAGGACGGGGAGTTTGTCCCTCTCTGAGCAGCCAACACAAACTGCAGACATTCTGCTTCTATAAATATGCTTTTCTAAATGTTAAAGGGTTAGAGCAATTTCCCAAGGTCCCTGCCTCCAAGGAGCCCTCAGATGATATTTAATTGAACTTTTTTTTTTTTTTTTTTTGAGAAGTGAGGAAACTAAAATGTAAGAAGTAGAAATGCTTCTTGGCTTTATGTCAAAATATAGGCTTCTAGATAAAATAATGGAAGGAGAATTTTTTGTTACTACACTCAGAAAAATGAACCTAAACAGCTCAACCAAGGAGAGCAAAGTGTAAGATTTATATAGGAGATTTATATAAACTCCATTTGCAAACGCTTCGCAACTGTACAACGCCCCTTTGCTGGTAAAAATCACCAGAAATCTTTCTCCCTCCTTTGGCATCCAAAATTGAACATGAAAATGGCCGTGCCTACCACAAGTTTACATTGTTTTCTTTATTGTTTGAGCAAAGGGGGGTGGGGGGAGGGCCCAGAGCAGTCTCCATAGTTGTCCATCATTAGTTGTGACGTGGTTTCATTCCACACAGGTGGATGTGGGGCCACGAGAAACAGGAACAGAACTGGGGCCCCCCGCATGGGAGGCGAGAACCTTCGCCACTGAGCCATCCTGGAGGCTACTGGTTGCACTGCAGTTCAGCAAACGGGGTTTCATGAGCCAGGGCTGCAAATTGAGCCGCTGACCTCATGATTGTCAGGCAAGTGCTCAACAGTTGAGCCATCCCAGCATCTCCAGGAGTCAGCTTCTGTTGTTTGCATATCTGTCACCTATCCAGCGGATCCCTGACCATACCTTGCTTTGCCACACAAGGGCCCCTGGCAAAGGCCACTGAATGGGATATGCGGAATCAAAAGGAAAAGGATGGGGGAAGCTGGGATGGCTCAGTGGGTTGAGCACTCACTTTGCAGCCCCGGAGACCGAGGATCAAATCCCAGCCCCGGCCTGTGCTGAACCATATGCTGAACTGGCGTGTGCTTCCCATGCGGGAGGCCCCCAGTTTGGTTCTCACTGGAGCAATCTTACCATGGTTTGGTCCCAGGCTTGAGGGGGTGTGCCTCCCATGCAGGAGGCCCCCAGCCCAGTTCCCACGTTGCACGGCCCCCGCCCGCCTGTGTGGAACAAAATCATGTTGAAAACTGATGACATATAGCTGTTGAGACTGCTCTGGGCCCTCCCCCTTATCTCTGTCTCTCTGTCTCTATCAAAAAAAATAATAATAAATCTTAAAAAAAAAAAGTAGGGGAAAGATGAAACTATTGCTCTACTACCCAGATCCTAGTCGCTGGTCTCCACACACTGACTTTTGTAGACAGGCAGGGAAGTTAGAGAGCATCTATCCCAAAGCCTTCACTTGGCAGGCGGAACCCAGAGCGGGCAGAAGAGCGCCTGAAGGTTGCCCAGCTAGTTAATAGCAGCTGCTCTAAGCCCGTCTATCTCGGCTGCTGAGTTGCATTATTTACATGGACACGGGGATGCGGCTGGAGTTGAGCCCACGAGGGGCATTGTTTTGCTCACCAGGCCGTGCCCACATGCTCACAAGATGCCTCACTATAATCAATTTTGCCTTTAAATTTTAATTCTGGCCCAGAAGCAAAAACCCCGATTAATGAAATCTTAAGAACAATGTTATGAGCTTTCTTTTTTTGAAGATTAAGACCTGCATCCCAGAGACACCTCCATTTGTGGTCACAGGAACAAAACAGTGAGGACGCTCAAGTTGGGACCAGGAGTGCAAAGAGGAAGCAGGGATCTGCCGTTGGGACAGGTGTGTGTGCGTGTGTGTGTGTGCTGCTCCTACAATCACACAGAGCCTTTGACCCACAAACGCCATGAAAGACGCGGGAGAGGAGCGGTTCGTGGAAGATGGAAGGGGCTGATCCAAGTCACATTCTGTTTCACTGACTCATCTGTCTTCATCTTGGTTCATAGGACAGAGAAGACCAAGGCAAGAATGAAAACTCAGGGAGGCCGGGATAGCTCAGCAGGTTGAGCACTTGCCTTGCAACCACGAGATCTAGGGATTGAATCCCGGCCCCAGCCCGTGCAAATCCTTATGCTGAACTGCAGCGCAGCTGGTAACCGCCGGGATGCTGGTGAAGGTTCTCATCTCCCATGTGGGAGGCCCCCAGCTCAGTTCCTGCCCCACATCCACCTGTGTGGAATGAAACCATGTCACAACTAATGATGTACAACTATGGAGACTGCTCTGGGCCCTCCCTCTTCTCTCTCTCTCTCTCTCTCTCTCTCTTGCCATCTCTCAAACAATAAAATAAATATTGAAAAAAAAAAATGAATGGAAACTTACCTTCCACATCTCAGCTCCTGAGGATGTGCTTCTGAGTGAGAACTTACAAAAGTCCGTTGGAAAATTCTTTAAGCATACATCTCACGTGGTTGGGACAACTTCAAGGTCCAGAAATGCAGGCCTGGGAAAGCCGGGAGGCTCAGCAGGGTAAGCGCTCGCTTTGAAGCCCCGAGGACCGAGGATCGAATCCCGGCCCCGGCCCATGCAGACCCACATGCTGAACTGGGGTGTGCTTCCAGAATGTGGTAAGGCCCCGGTTCAGTTCAAATAAAAAGAAAAGAAATGCAGGCCTGCAAAGCCCACAGAAGCCCAGTCCCTGTCCATAAGCTTCACACAGCCGACCACTGTGTCCCCATCTTTCAGGGCTCAGCACCCCCTTCTATAAAGAGCCAGATGGTAAATATTGTCGGCTCCGCCAGCCATTCAGTCACAGTACTCAACTCTGCCAAAGTGGGGCAAGCAGCTGCAAAAGGAAACAAATGGGAGTGGACGTGTTCCAATAAAACTTTATTTACAAAACAGCAGGCCAAATTTGGCCCATGGGCCATCGTTTGCCAATTCCTGCTACAGTTGATCGGCGTGCATCCTCCAACACCCACACATCCTATCACCACGGATGCTCTAAACTCAGTCTTTCAAAAGGCAGCATCCTCTCCTAGATCCAGAAGTGGTCATTGCTGCAGCAAACGACAACAGCCCGGGGTTGTTTGTTTTTAAAGAGTTATCTTATTGTTCTTGAGAGAGACAGAGAGGACGGGGAGGGCCCAGAGCCGTCTCCATCCTTGTACGTCATCAGTTTTCAACATGGTTTCATTCCACACAGGTGGGCGGGGGCCACGCAGGGCGGGAACTGGGCTGGGGGCCTCCTGCATGGGAAGCTCACCCCTTTGAGCCAGGGGCCCAATGGTGGGGTGAGAACCAAGCTGGGGGCCTCCCACATGGGCAACACACCCCAGTTCGGCATATGGGTCCACACAGGCTGGGGCTGGGATTCGATCCTACGTCCCCAGGGCTGCAAAAAGAGAGCTTAACCCACCGAGCCATCCCGGCTTCCCCAGCCCCAGGTTTTAATAAACAGTAACAGACAGAGAGCCATAGTTGCAGAAAGATAAGTCCTTCCACACATCCATGTTGTTGAAACAAACTGCATTTACCAGAAGGACCCACCCGCCCAGTGCTTTCCTCGATATAACCTGCATGTCAGGTTGCAATTCGGCCCACAGAATTAGAATGCAGCAACGCATCTCCCCCTGCAGCATGTTTGCCTGAAAAACCAGGCGGCAGGCTCTCAGTGACAGCACGCAAATAACTTGTCATCTGGTAATGGTCTAACTGCAGATAAGTGTCT